>JZKD02S0876638.1:236330-250975 GCA_000966675.3 Picea glauca
AATCCAAGACCTTGACAACAACATGCCAAACTTGGGGGGAACATCAACTACCACTATATCCATGACCATACTTTTCATGGGTAGCTGAAACAGGGAAACCACTAGGTCCTTAATAGCTCCCAAACATTGTACCCTCCTAGAGTCAAAGGAGTAGAGGTCATGATAAGCTCTGGTGACTTCTAATCCTAACTCCTCCATGACGGCTTTAGGCATGAGGTTGTGAGAGGCCCCTGAATCCATTAGGAAATTATGCAACACTTTATCATGTATGTTCAGGGAGGTGTAGAAGGGAGGGGATGAATCGTCTATGTCTTCTACCATGGGACCTAGGACCACTGCAGGCCTTTCATCTTGGAGGTTTATGCAGTCTGTGGAAAGGCCAGAGGCTTCAGATTTCAACAGGTCAGAGAAGCATTTTTTGAATTCCCCATGTTTGATTAACTCAGTGAGGGGCACGGGGATTCTGATATTTTGGATTTCATGCTCAAAATTAAAGGAATATGTGAGCTTTGGAATTTCTTTAATCTCAGGATCATGATTTTGAATGATAGGGGAGAGAGGTTGGGCCTTCTTACCTCTATGATGGTCTGCTACCTCGTCAGCAGGCTTCTCTGCTCTAGTGGATGACTCAGGAACATCAGGTCCTGCTACTCTTTTGTCAGACCTCAAATTGTATCTGCCTCGACCGTCGCTGGCTTTGTCTGCTTTGTTGAGTTCATTCAACTGACCATCTATGAGAGACTCTTCATAAGATGATTTGGTCAGATGAGGGAAAGGGGGAGTGACTTCTACACTGTGAATTTTAGACTCAGGCTCGTCTGCTTCTCCCTCTTCTTCATCATCCATGAAATTGTTCTGGAAGGGAGCCTGAATCCTTTGGTCATCTTTGTCTCTTTCCTTCTCTTTGTGCATAGTTTGGGGGAGAAAAATTGTTTGGCCTTCTGAAACCTCCTCTGTTCTCAGCGTTCTGAGGGCCTTTGTTCATCTTCCTTCTTTCCACCTTCAACCTTTCCACCTCTTCTTTAAGAAAGTTCATTACTTGCACCAGCTCTCTTATTTGAGGGTGGGACAGTGATGGGCCAGAGATGTTAGAGTCAGAAGTCGAGGCTTCTGATTTTCCTTTTCTTCTATCTGTGTTGGCCTTGCTCCTAAGTCTGTCTACTACTAATATATTAGACTCCACTTCTATAGCTGCATCTTTCATCTGAGCTAAAGAGGTGGCTCTCCTTTCTTTTAATACGAGACAGAAATCAGGGTCAAACGCACTAGCATATGAAATTTGAGCAGAGGCTTCAGAAGGCTTTATCTCTGCAGGAATCTTATTATACATTTTATTGAATCTTTTGGAGAAGTCAGAGACTGACTCCCCTTCCTACTTCTTCAAGGACCCGAATTCAGTCATGTAATATATGTAATCTTTTCTACCCCCCCACTGTCTCAGGAAAACATTATCTAGAGCTTCAATACCAACAATAGATCCAGGGGCCAGTCCCCTGAACCACTTTCTGACCTCACCATCTAAGCTCTGGACAAAGAATCTCATCCAAACATCTTCATTCTCAATATTTAGGTTGTCTGCATAGCTGTAAAAGGCAGCCAGGTGCTCTTCAACAATGACATCTCCCTCACCACTGAACTTGGGCATGTATTTCAAATAGTCTCTAGCAGGGAGAGGGTTCAAAGGCTGAGGAAGGATCAAAGGAGCATATCTAGAAGCGACTATGGCATCCATTCTATTCGGAGGGGGATTTACAGCATCCATAGGGATATTGAGTAGAGGAGAACTCGGAGGAGAAGGAGTGTGAACAGGTGAGGAGGGAGGAGAGGTCCTCACAGGAGATGACGGGGAAAACAGAGAGAAGTCTAAGGGACTTGAATGTGCAGGTACCTCTCTCTGTGCAGCAGTAGTAATCAAAGGAGGAGGAGTAAAACCTCCTGAGAGGGGAGTGACAAGGATCTCTCCCTCTGATACTAAACCAGGAGGAGAAAACTCAGCAGGAACACTCCCAAAGTTCAGAAAATGGGAAACTTCAGAGGAAGGACGACCAGGAAACTGAGAATCTGAAAATGGAGTTTTCACAGAAGGGGAGGGCATATTACCTCTTTTGCATCTCTCTTTCCCTTTCTGCGCACCGCTTCCATGTCTGCTTCTGGTGTGGCCAAAGGCAAATGTGGATTTGACCTCGTGTGTCTGCCTCTCGAAGCCACAATTGATAGAACGGGTTCTCCCCAGCGAAGTCATCACAGTGGAGTCGCCAGGTGCACAGTAGCAATCTTCAAGTTCTGATATCTGATGCACCTTCAGAAATTAGTTAGTCGTTGTCATTCTGCCTAGGGAAAATATTCAACTTCGTCCCCGGCAACGGCGGCAAAAATGTTGGCTTTCAGAAGTCACCCCTAGATTGCTAGCAGGAGCAGAGCCCGACGCCCATCAGATTATTGTCACGATTTGTTTAAAGGGTGATCAAATGGGGAAAAGCTCGAAACAACATTGTATCAACTCAGAGACCAGACCAGGCATGCATGAACGAGTGAGGTCTTGATAAACTCCAAACAACGAGTCATAGTAAAGGGTGAGTAGGTGGAAGACTTATGCAAGAAGGGTGCAAGATCTATCATAGACATCCGGTTTGCAACAGACCGAAGAAGAAATGTATTCGAACACAAAATCCTTTTACATTCAAACACATATACCAGAGAATACAAAGATGTCACAACAAATCCTTTATCGCAACAAGATTGTTAAGTCCACGTGAATCCTTCACTATGAACCCTCTAGCAAAGATCAAACAAATATGGAAAAGAAAGGAAACTGTTTGTTATAAACCAAGAAGTCTCAAACACAGAGGCATAACTAGGAAACCATAATATCGCTGAAACTTTACAGTCGGGAGCTTAGCTCTACCATCGATAGATACAAAAATGGCAAAAATGCCTACATATACTCAAAACAACAAAAGAAACAAGATTGAGAAAATGCATTGAAGGCTTTGCGTCTGCATGGCTTCTGACACTCTGCAGCCGCAATCTTTGAATAACCGTGCAACTTGTGGCAGACGCGATAGATCTTCTGACAGTTATATCGGCGAATCGACGTGCTTTTAATTCATTGCAGGACATCCCCATTATGGCGGAGATGATGTCTAACCACCCTCAACTGCCTCAATAACTGCTTCTTGGGATTGAGAACGGCCAGGCCAACTCAGCATCTCGAGATAGGGAAGACTTCTCGCGCTGCCACCTGGAACAACCGAATAGCTTGAGGGACGGACATGAGGGCCAGTGCGGAGGACATGGTGTATGGTAGGAGTGATGGCATCGAGGAGCGCGTGGAAGGAGTGGCAAGAAATGAGAGTGACGACAGAGAGGGGTGACAGAGGATGATCCATGGCAGAAGAAGACGGGAGAAACGAGCTCGCCTTCGGGTGAGGGGCTGACGTGGAGAGGAGTGGGACACGTGGCCGGCGGTGAGTGGATGGTGGGGAGAAGGGATAACTACGTGGATCAAAAGGATGAGGTGGACGAGAAACACACGGCATCGGGAGGAAGGACGATGAGACGAGGGAAAGGCCCTCTGGAGGCGGGAGAGGGAGGTGAATGGTGACACATGGCGGCAAGGGAAAGGCAGGAAGAAAGATGACATGGCAAGAGGCAGTCCCATGCACATTAAAGACAGGGAAACTGAGAAGGTCGGGGCTGTGCCTGATCCATTGATCTGAGCTCCTCGATCGTGGCCGTCGGAAGCTGCATATGTGATTTCGGACCCCCCCCCCTCCGCTTAAAGGTAGAAGGGCGGGGGGGGTCCGGAATGGTCTTCATCGCAGTTGATCCGGGCGCGCTCATCTGGACCGTTGGAGAGGTGCGCCTTCGATCTCGGACCCCCCCCCCTTGCTTAAAGATCGGAAGGCAAGGGGGGTCCGGAATTTGCTGTGCGCCGTCGATCTGGGCGCACAAATCCGGACCGCCCGGTCCTGCTTGCTTCTTACCGCGGGCGCGTTATCTACCGAAACTTTGGACAAGTGGGTTTTTACCCCTTCATTTGTGTTCTACCCCTCTATGGAAGAAATATCGCTAACAACATCTTATTGTTGCTGTGTGACAAAATTCTTGGCCTCTGCAAGTCAAGGACACAGATGGGTCAGGTGGTCCTCCGCACACAAGTTGCACGGTTACCTCGCCTTCTATTTTTCTGTGGTGCCCTCGCCAACATTATCAGTGGGTTTTTTCTCCCCCTTACCCTTCTTTCGTTGTTTTTTCTTCCCTTCAGGCTGTTGGGTGGCCTTTGGGTTAGTCGTCTGCACAGAGTGTACTTCTGATGTTTGGGTAGGAGGAGAAGCCAAAGTAGTAGTCTAGCTGGCCGCTGAGTGTTGTATAGATAACTGTTGCAATTGCTTTGTCAATTGATCAGTGAGCTTGGTTTGTGCTGAACCAACAATACCATCGGCATGTGGTCCAACTCTCTGTCTATTTTTATCTAGTATCGATCATGGTGCATCCGGTAGGATGTTGTATAATAAACCAGACTAAGAGTAGATGAGCTCAAACTGTTGAGCCCTCATGATGGCATATTCTTTGGAGAAAACTCCTGAAGTCGCGACGTCTTTGGATAATTGCGGGACTAAATACTTAAGGAACCACTCAAGCAGGAATGTTGGTGGGACTGGTACTTTGATGAGACTCTTTCGGTGTCTCCACTCTCAGATATGATCAGAGATATGGTCCGCTGTCGTTTGTTCGAAATTGGCAAGCAGCTTTGTGCCAGCGTCGTATCTCACAGGTAACTGGAAATGGTTAAGGAAGGCCATCGCCAGTTTGCCAAAAGAAGAATATCTTGAGTGATCAAGCTCGATGTACCATTTCATGGCACTCCCGATAAGAGTGCGTTGAAACAATCGCAACTGGACGGAGTCATCTTTCAATGAGTTAGATGAACACCAAAGATGGAAAGTAGTCACGTGATCACCTGGATCTTCTTTAGGCTTGGCCTCGAACTTTGAAATGTCTGAAGGCAACTTCGTTGGCATCGTAGGCCAATGTGGATCATGACAAATAGGATCATTTAACAACCTTGTCAAATCGGGCAAGTGTAACGTTGCCAAGAATGGTAGTTTGGGTTGCTGCTGATAGCCTGGAAAAAAGGGTCTTGGATTTTGACTGGCACCAGGTTGCTAGGAAATGTTTCGCTGTTATCCCGGATTCTAGTAAAAACCATGGCCCCGACCAGCGTAAAGATTTTGCATCTGTGGAGACATCATTGGCTGATTCCCCATAAAGGACATAGGATGTTGGGCATTCATCGTGTTTGATGGACTTTGGGAAGGATTACCCCATGCCAGTCCTGCTGGGAGAGGCATAGAAGTCTGTCCGGGGTTCCATTGACTGTGGAAGGAATTACCCCAGAACGATATTCTAGAGGAGGGAACGGATCCTTGTCCCGAGTTCCAAGGTCCTGCTATATGTGCCCCCAACACAGGAATAGTGCCCTGCGCCGGAGTAGACTGTCCAAAAATGGGAGTTCCCCCAGATGGGAAAGTAGTGGATGTGAAAGTGTTGTTACCAAACGTCCCGTTCCAAACAAACGGTGATGAACCTATCGGTAAAGTTTGCGTAGGTGTTCCTTGACTCCCGGCTCCAAATAAACTCGTGTGTGCAGGCTGCCCGGTGGACTGCTGATGCAGACCACCAAGCGAAGGGGACGATGGAGAGATATGACCTCTAGCGTAAGGAAAATCATTAAAAGGGACAGGAATGCCCCCAAGTTGACCTTGCAGAGGAGCGTTAGAGCTCCCTGCCCCCAGACCCAAAGTCTGTAAAGTGGAGTGAGTGGGTGCAGGACTTGTGCCTGAACTAGGCATACCGTATGAGAATGGAGAGCCTGTCACACTAGGTGTGAAGAGAGTTGTGGCCGCCGCGATAGATGGGGTCGGTCCATTGTGCGACGTAGTTGCGGCCGAGACCATGGTGGCTCGAGCCGACAACGGAAACTTAGGAGATTCTTCTCCTATGGTAGCAACGGTGATGGGAATGGAAGAATTCCCAGAGGAAGTAACAACGTTTGTTTCCATAGTTGTGTGAGGCACTGACAGACGTTCGTAAAATAGGATTGGTACACTGACCGATGGCCAAGTATCAGTGGTTGGGGTTTCAACCGAACTAATATTGGCAGTTGATTCCTCTGGGAGTTGTTCGGGCACAATGGTTTGTAACCCGGTTGCTTCGAAAGACCCTTATTGGTCTAGCTTCCGCCTCAATGGTGGCGGGGGTGGCTCCAGTATAACCGGCGGCAGGCCCAGAAGCCTTCGTGACCGACGAAGCTTGGGATCCTCCACTGTGTGAGAAGATCCAAGACGCGCTAAGGTATTCTACATGTGCAAACAGTAACACACACTAAAAAGAAGCCCTTATGAGATAAAACAAGCAAACACTTAACTATTTTGAAGAACAGTTACAACAACCAACACTAGAGCAAATTACCATGGCAAGTGCAACTCGAATAAGGAAGCACCCTCCGGGTATACTCTGCAAAGTGTGGCCTGATGTATGTCCTAGGTACCGCGGTATACCCTCGCAGTCACCTGTGTATGTCCCTATGAAAGATTTGCAACTAGTTTGTCAGCACGTGAACAGTCACCAGGCGGGTACAGTCGATTGTTGGGTAGACCACAATGAGCAGGGTATCAAGCCCGAAACCTATCAAGGGTATCGAGAGAAAATGGTCCGGAAGACAATTGAAGACCTCGAATGGAATCGAGACCCACGAAGCCCCGTGGCAAATGCAAACGACGGAATCCCTCAACAAATCCTCGATATGTGTTCTCCACTACGCTTGGTCTGGATTTGGAGGGGTTATCTCCGCTACCTTTCCTCACGCGACCTCATGTTTATCCCCTGTGTTAAAGGGGGGTACCGGATAACTTCCACGTAACTAGACTTCTACACTCCCTATCACATACTCCAATGTTTGGTTTTGAGTGGCCTTGGAGAGTTTCCTCTCCACCCTAATCCAAGGCCCTAGTCCTGAACTAGTGTATGAGCCCTACAAACAAAAAGTCTAATAGATTTTAACTAGCATTTCTTTTATGGTATTTTTTACGTCACAAGGTATGAAGGTGAAATTGATGATGTGTAAAGACTCAAAGCAAAAACGAATGAAAAATGCTGGAAACAAAAGACTTTTACTAAAATGCAAAAATCAACAACTTTTCACAAAGAAAGACTTCTTTTCTTTTCAATTTTTCTAATATTTCATGCAGCAAACATAAAGGAATTTCGCTCGACTACGAGCTACTCATGCTCTAAATGCACTGCAAAAAACTTATGAACAAAAGACTTCTTCCTAGCTATTGATGCAGAAACACAATCTTCAAACAAAGAAGAAAATGAAAAAGGGATATATATATTTTTTTTATTTGTGCTGAATGAAGCAACAAAGGGAAAATGCCGACAAGCAAAAAACCAAGAAAACAAAACAAAATTTTGACTTAAAGCGCAGACCACAAGGAATCAAAGCAAAGATACGCAATGGCAATCAAGAAGGCACAGATTCCTACGCTTGTCTAAAAACTATAAAACAAATATATATATATATATATATATATATTATATTTTCTATCAACTATCACCTAAGAAAAAACAGGCTAAGGGTAAGAGGCCCTAACCTACTGACTGTGCAACCCTAGACTCGAACCCCTGAGAGGAACACTTCTCACCATAGGAATGGATGATTGCCCCACCCTGATTGAAAAGAAACCTATCAAGCCCACGACTGTCACTGAAACAGCACGCGTGCAAACACGTGTTGAGCTACAACAGAGCGCGGGTATCCGCGGGCTGCACTTACACAGGCCGCGTGTATGTATGAACTCTAAGACAAAACTAAACACAGGCAGCCCAGACCTGGAAAAGGCCTCTGGTATTGACAACCAGGGTCTCTTGAAGGCTTGCATGCTTCTTCTTAACATAAAAGAAAAATAATTGCAAAAAATGACAAAACGCAATAAAGCGAACTGAGACAAGACTGTGAACCAACAAGACTCAGACAGGATCCAGAAAGCCCCCTAAGAATGTAAAATTCTGACAGAGAAGAGGAGGACTTCCTCTCAAGCTTTCTCACTCCTACACGCTATTGAAACCTTTACAACAAGCGTTCCAACGCGGGCTATAGAAGGTTAGGGCGTGGGCACCTGCGTGCAAGCCTTCTGCAGGTCGCGGGTACCTCTGTGTGTCCCAAAAATTGCCGTCAAGCAACAATCAGGGAAGACTGGTATGAAGAACTAGGTTCCCTGCTAGCTCAGGCCTTACAGAAAAACAACAAGCAAAGAAACAGACAATCTGATCTCTTAAACTACCCAAAGACTCAACCAAACCCGAAAACCCTAAAGAGTATATTTCCCCAGTGGAGTCGCCAATTCTGTTGTTGGGAAATAATACCCTACGGACTAACAAGCTAGGGCTAGGCTTGCATGCAGATGTTGACCTTAAATAAATGACCTTTTAACCTACCACCCAAAACTTTAAACCCCTTTTTACGATACATGCATGGAAAGGAACCACTAACCTTTTTACTGATGTTTGGTGTAGATCCTCCGTTGCGCTCTTGACTGCTTGCTCGTGCGGCTCCTTCCAAATTTAACCTGCAATCAAGACAAAACACTACGCATGCATGCTATTTTTCTACTTGAGGGTTAGAAATTAAGCATAAATTACACAAATCACATATAACTCATGCATTGGGACGGGAAAAGTATTATTTTATTAATCTCAAGATGAATCAACTTACAATAACGATAGAGACTGGCCACCGCTCCTTGATCCTGATCCTGGGCTCCTCCTCTTCTTTTGTCCTCCAACTGCTTTGCGTTAATTCTCCTTAGGCTTGAGTAAAGGCTAAAGGGTTGGGACAAATTGATTTGGCAAATGGGCAGAGTTTCTTCGCTATAATTTTCCTCTTCCAAATGGTACCCCTACCCCTTCTTTTATAGGCTAGAAGGAGCTAGGGTTTTGGACAAACTCTCTGCCATGCATCGCCGAGAGTTTCAGTTAACTGGCCCATAGCTTTTTTTCCTATCGACAACTTTCCTGTTTTTGTGCTTTGTTAGGTAAACGCGGGCTGTAGTAGGCCTGCCAGCGTTCACCTGCGTGCAGTAGTGGGTTAGGGCACGTGTACCTTTCCCAAGAGGATTTTTAAAGAGGTTGTTCAGCAGATGTTTTGGCAATGAAGGGCAATGAGTTGGCCTGATTCTAGGTAAGCATGTGTGGTGCAATTTAGAGTTATAACAATAGGGGGTTGTAGCCTCCTTCTAGTTATAGCCAACAAATTAGGGAGTTGGAGCTTCCCTTAGGTTGTATCTTAAGAAACTAGGGGGTTGGAGCATCCTTCCAATTGTAGCTAGAAAACAAAGTAAGTTGGTGCTTCCAATTAGTGTAATTATCAAAGACATATAAGAAAAAACATTATGTGGTTTTCTCTATCTTTAGGTTTCCACATAAAAACATTGGTGTACTATGTATGTGTATGATTGTTCATTTGTTCATTGTTTATTTACTATGCAACTATTGGATGATAATCCTACATTGATATAACACTTGCGTTTTGTGGTTAAAAAGGATTGTATTGCTCTATTACTGATTCACCCCCGCTCTCAGTCATCCAACAATTGGTGTCAGATCTGATTCCTTCATAAATCAGTTTAACCACTGGAAGGAGATCATGGATTATTCTAAGAATGGAGTACCATTGTTTAATGGTTCGAATGGGTTAAAGTATGAGATATGGAGCACGGGTCATTATATTTAGCTACCATTCGTTACAAGATATGATAGTTCAAAAAGGGAAAATACTGTAGCCAAGAAGGAATTGAAGAAGAATACAAAAATAGCAATGGATTTCATCTGGGAAGGATTACCTAATCCAGTAAGAGAAAAGGTTGGTAAATGTCCATTAGCCAAATAACTTTGGGCTAAGTTACATGACATATATTCTTCACCCATCGCAGATTCAAAAAATGCCAAAGAATATGCAAATACATATCAAGAAGAATTATGTTCACCATGTCAAACAGATTCAGAATATGAAGAGTAGATAATCACCAGAGGTATTTTGTTTTTATTTAATTGTTGAAAACACAGACATATTGAAATAAAATTCCATGAAGGAAATGAGACAGAAAAACTAATTGAAAAGAAAGACAATTATGAAGGTGAATTGATTAGTGCTTTAGATGAACTAAGATAAGAAAACAAGTCACTCAAGAAAGAATTGATCAAACAAAAGGAATGTGTTCACATTTTTTAAGAATCCCAATAGGTCATCGAGAGCTTAAGAACTCGACTAGAACAAGACAGAAAGATTGAATAAAATATTGAATATCAAAATCAGTATTTGGAAGCCAACATAGAAACACTGAAGGAAGAATCATAAATGAGAGAGTAGATATTGACAAATCATCTTAAGGAAATAAATAACGATCTAAACTAGCTTGAGGTAGAGTTTGGTCAAGAAGATAAAGGACTTGAAGAAGAAATAATCACATTAAAAGTTCATCTTGAAGAAGCGAAAAGAACAAAATAAGTCACGAAGTCTCATATAATGAAGAAATAAAAAGAGGTTGAGAAGCTTGAAGAAGAAGTTGTCACATTGAGAAGTAAAATTGTTAATCTCAACAAGAACGTTGAAGAGACAGAAACATCCACATCAGTTATAGAGAATGAAGAGAAGCACTCTAGGTTTCTAGAAAATAAGAATGATGAAAAACAAAAAGAGTTATGCAGAAGTACTCAAAGGAAGGAATCATGGTCAACCAGAATCTAAGAAAACTATAGAAGACACATCTTCAAGAAGACCATCCATGTTCAAGAAACAAAGAAGCTTCAATCATGATCATGATTAGTCAAGGAATAAATTCATTAGGACTACACTACAAAGAAGATCATTCACTCCTAGGTATGCAAAATTATTTTATGGTCATTGTTTTTATTGTACTAATTTTGGACATAAGGCTACAGATTGTAGGGATTATAAAATAAATGTTCAAGAAAGAAATGCCTATGTGGCCCCACATAAAATTGAATGTTACAAATGTCATAACTATGGAAACATAGCTAGTGATTGTAGAAGCATGATGGATACTTCCATGAAAGAGAACATTGATATCAAATATAAGAAAGTATGGATAAGAAAAAACAAAGAATAGGTCAATAAAGACCAGGTCCCAAAGATCGAAAGATTGGCAATAAAACGAGATGAAGAAAATTCTATAGAGAAAAACAAAGATGTCAGATACAGAAAGGTTTGGAAATAACTGAAAGAAAAGACGAACAGGTAAATAAGTAATAGGTTCAAGATATTGTACTTTCAAGCATTGTAGTGAAATATGAATCCACAAACAGAAAGGAAGAAGTCAGACCTCAAAGAGATGATGAAGCTACCAATAAAGATGATGATGAATACAGATCAGAGAAGGAATTGTTCTAATCCATATGGCTTAGAGAGTCCCAAGTAATATGAATATTAGATAGGGGGAGTCTATGTGATAGTTGTGACATACCAAGGAACCATCCTTTGAGCAACTTGTAGAGTTTGAGAAGATAGATCCAGAGAAGTCAATTAGCAGAAGTACAATCAGTTGTAGTAGTGAAGACTTCATGATAGTATAGTGATAAATGTGTCAACATTATGGACAGTTGTGTAGTAGAGTCTTGGACAATATGGATAGAGATGGATTCATAAGAACAGTTACCAGGTTTGGATAGATATATAACAATGGACGAGAGTATGGATTCATAGATTGGTTCAGAGAGTGGTTCAGAGACAAAGGAATATTATTATGATGGATGATATTTACACAGAAAATGGATCGAACAATGCTAATGGATTCCAAATTAACATATATTCTTTGAACACATGCAAGGCATACAACAATTCACATTCAAAACAAAGTAATTCTCAGAAACAAAAATGAAAAAACTCCCTACGAGCTATGGAAAGGAAGACCAACAAATGTGAAGCACTTCAAGTATTTGGAAGAAAATTCTACATCAAAAGAGAAGATGGCAGAATGGGAAAGTTTGACTCTTGTGTGGAAGAAGGAGTACTTGTTGGTTACCCAAGTATAAGGAAATCATACAAGTGTTACAATCTAATATTGAACAAAGTTTTGGAAAGAATCGATGTAACAATTGATGAAACAGGTGGACGCGAATTAAAGGAAGAATAAAATGAATCAATGGAACAAATTTATGAAGAAGAAGCAAAAGATGAAGAAGAAGTAGAAAGGGAAGATGAAAAAAATCAGACATAAGTAGAAGAGAAAGTTCAACAAGTTCCTCCAAAGACATCTAGCAAATGAGTACATAAGAATCATCCTCCATATCAGATTATTGGAAACAAATATGCAGGAGTTGAAACTAAAAGAATAATTTGTTCACAAGAACAAACACATCTAGCACTCTTATCTATGATTCAACCAAGCAGTTTTGAAGAGGCCAACAAGGATGACATGGATGAATAATTAGATCAAATAGAGAATAATGACACTTGGGAATTGGCTCCAAGACCAAAGAATAAGAATCTGATTGGCACAAAGTGGGTATTCAGAAATAAATTGAATGAAGATGGACATGTTACAAGGAAAAAAGCTAGATTGGTATGTAAAGGACATGCACAGGTTGAAGGAATCGACTTTGAAGAGACATTTTCCCCAGTTTCCAAAATGGAAGAAATCCGATTTCTTTTAGCTTATGCATGTTGGAAGAATATTAAAGTATATCAGATGGACGTGAAATCCACTTTTCTGAATAGGGAACTTGAAGAAGAAGTCTACATTGAAAAAACAGAAGGATTTCAGTTGTCATAGAATGCAAATTATGTCTGTAAATTGAAGAAGGCCTTGTATGGTCTAAAACAGGCTCCTAGAGAATGGTACTCTAGACTGGATAAATATCTACAACATGCAGGGTTCAGAAAAGGAAGTGTAGACAACAAGATCTACATCAAGGTAACTCACGATAGTATCTTATTAATTGAATTTTATGTTGATGATATTATTTTTGGAAGTATTAATGACAGTTTAAGCTAGAAATTTTCAAAGGATATGAAGAATGAATTTGAAATGTCATTACTTGGAGAAGTATCCTTCTTTTTGGGTCTTTAGATATGTCAAAGAAACCAATGAATTTTTATTTCTCAAACTAAGTATATCATATAAATTTTAAATAAGTTCAGAATGGAAGATTGCAAACCAGTTACCACTCCTATGCAAACCAATTGCAAGTTGAGAAAATATGATGATTCAAAGTCTACAGACCAGAGGCAATACAGGTCAATGATTGGTAGCTTACTATATGTGACAACATCCAGACTAGATGTAATGCAGGAAGTTGGATAGGTGGAACAATTTCAAGAAGAACCAAAGGAATCACATGTATTAGAAGTGAAGAGGATTTTAGATATCTCAAAGGAACAAAAGAGTTTGGATTTGGTATCCAAAAGGAAAGGACCTATCACTCATTGCCTACACAGATGCAGATTGGGTGGGTTTCATTGATGACCGATGAAGCACCAGTCGAGCAACGTTCTACTTGGGTGATTGTTTAGTATCATGTGTAAGAAATAAAGAATCATTATTATCCTTATCTACAGTCGAAGCATAGTATATTGCAACAACAACATGTTGTACATGGGTTCTATGGATGAAAACAACTCTGACAGATATACATGTTGAGTATGATGAGCCCATTCCAATCTATTGTGATAATACAACTACCATCAGTATCTAAAAGAACCTGGTGATGTACTCCAAGATGAATAACATTCCAATCAAGTATCACTTTCTACGGGAACAGGTTGCAGAGAAGAACATCAGAGTTGAATATGTGGAAACAAAAGAACAAGTGGCATAAATCTTTACAAAATCGCTTCCACAGGAATCCTTTATGTATCTTTTTCAGAGATTGGGAGTAATTTCTACTCCAAAATGAATGCTTTCGAATGCTTATCTTATATGTCTCAGATTTACACGAGGAAGCACCATAAAGAGGACAATTCAGGTTGGGAGATCAGTTTTAGGAAGAGTTCAATCAGGGCGAGTATCCCCAAGGACAGTTCAGTTAGGGAGATCACCCCCAGACGGAAAGATACCTTTTCCATTGATGACAAAGGGGGAGAGTTTTTTCAGATGTAGAGCACAGAGGCATGGTTCCATGGGGAGTGATGGTCACATGGGGAGTGATGGTCACATGGGGAGCATGAGTGATATGACTTCAGTATTGCATGATATGACTTTAGTATTGCATCAGAGTGTTTCCATCAGTTCCAAAGGGGGATATTGTTGATTAATTGGGCTAGTTATCATTGATGTCAACCCTTGAAGAAAGTTCAGTAGTGAAATTTGGTAGCAAAATGGTTTGGGTAATGGAACCAAGTTTGTTTGATGGATAATGGTATGATATTTTTATATATTTGCAA
This sequence comes from Picea glauca, assembly GCA_000966675.3. Classification (NCBI taxonomy): domain Eukaryota; kingdom Viridiplantae; phylum Streptophyta; class Pinopsida; order Pinales; family Pinaceae; genus Picea; species Picea glauca. The sequence continues at coordinate 250,795 of JZKD02S0876638.1, forward strand.
GCATGACTATTCTATATGGATAGTACATCTCATGCCATTTCCAGTGGTATGTGGAGCATCACATAACTCCTCACAGTTAGATATTTATGGCCATGTGAAGTTGGAGAACGCTCATGACTCATCTAGAAGCCCCAAAAGGTCATAGTCAAAGTGTTTGCAATGAAGAAATTATTTAAATAAC
>JZKD02S0876638.1:260354-270642 GCA_000966675.3 Picea glauca
AAATTAATATTCCTACACACAAAACGTTATAAGCCCAGCAGGTGGTAGTTGGGCGTACCGGACAGATTCAGATCTTGGGTGCTGGAAATTCTACAGTAATATTGGGTGGTTTTGTTGGTTTCTGACTGAATTCTATCATTATATGATTCTTGAGTGCGGGAAATTCTACACTAACATTTGAATTCGCTCATTTGGACATATTAACATGGAGCGCGACAGAGAAGAAGTTCATATTAACATGGAACGCGACAGAGAAGAAGTTTTAAATATTATGAGGACTGGAAGCCGAGGTAAACGTAGGCATTATTTCTGATGCTTTACAAAACTCAGCAGAGGCCATAACAAGCCAAACGAACCGAATCGAAGATGAAAATGTTGGACAACATTTGGTGTCGAGCGTGATTGTTAATAATGTTGGAGAAGATTTGGCGACGATGGAATTCGAGAATTTATCAGAGAATGTTAATAATGTTGAACAACATTGGGCGGAATTCGAGAATTTATCAGAGAATGTTAATATAAATGAATTAGATGAACGATGTATCCCACTTTAAAGTTGGGATATGAGCTTGTAATTTCTTAATCATTATTATGTTTCTTTTCGTTGTAATTTTTAAATACAGAAGTAGTTTACATGAATAGTATTCGTTGTAAATCTAAATACTCTCTAACGAATAGTAGTTTAAATGAATAGTATCGGTTGTAATTTCAAAATGTTTTCTCTCTAACCAATAGCAGTCTACATGAATAGTATCCGTTGTAATTTTTAGATACTAACGAACAGTATCGTTCTAGATAATCTCTCTAACGAATAGTATCCATTGTAATTTATTAATCATTAACTATTAGTTATTTATTATTATTAAACTTGAAGAAGAAGAATGATAATTGTCTATTTAACACATCATGCCAAGACATTACTTAACTTCCGACCCTGGCTCGCATGACCTTTCCTTGTTGTTTTCCGACTGGACAGTCGCTCAGGGTCGAGTATGGATGGGGCAACAACTTATTGATGGGTACCATCATATCAAAGAGGGCCCATCGTTAGTGTCGTGTATCAATTCAAGAGAAAAACGATTTAAAGAAATACAAGGAAAACTTTACAAAGTAGTCATAAATACTGAATATCCAGAAAAACTGTACTAGGTCCCTTCATACATGGACGGTTTATATTAATTCGAGTGTTATAAACCGAGAAACATATCTAACTGTGGATCTTAGACTACCTTTCAAAAACATACAAGCATGTTGTGCATAGACGGCGTAAACTTATTTCTTTCCACACGGGACAAAATCTACTTGATAGTTGAGTTATAGACCCACCATTAACAAATTACAAGGGATATAATATTAATTCAACGATTGACGGCCAGGGTTCAAGTTGTAGGGATAGACAAGATGACAAATAACATTTGAGAAATGTCAAGGGGCTTTGCTGGTATTGAAGAGTTATCTTAGCATGCTAGAATCACAGAGGTCTTTAGTTCAAGACTGTGCAACCGGTTGAGACCACCACATACACGAAGGGAATTATACAATGCCTTGTACATTTCGCGAAGGGATTATTTCGTGAGACTCTACCCTCCCTCGGATAAACGAGATATCATTTACTAAAACCTATTGAGAGGTGTCGTATACATTAAGACAACAAAGAATGTAGTGACTGTAACTAAAAGAAAAGTAAAATAGAGACATCAAGAAATGCGTAACCTTTCCATTATTGAAGCTTTAGATTGTCAAGTAACCTTCACGTAGAACGACTCAGAAACCAAAATGATTTTTTTATACAGAGGGTTCCTAAAACCAACTAACCAAATGCTCTCACTTTATTATGTAGAGTCCAAATGGTAGAGGTCCGCCCAATTACGTTTGATTCCAGAACGAGTCCACTACTTAAGCATTGAGAAGTTATAGAGAATATTTGATAACTCGACCTTATTTGCAGGGAGCACAAAGAGCCAATATCGAAAGAAGACTAATGAAAACGATAGTTCTGGTGCCCATCTACTAGCCTACGGATGCGTAATGGCGGTCTAATGGCGGTGTGTAAGACAGTGCTGTAGCTAGGGTAAGGTGGCTAGATATCGGAGGGACACTTTAAGCTCGTGATGATCCCGAGGGGCTGTTTCCAAAACGTCTTAAAAGCTTTGACAGAAGGGTCATTACACCTTCTCGACCGTATCCCAATTTAGTCCCGCCTTAATCCACAGAAAATGGATTTGGTAGACAGTTTAGTCTTCTCATTCTAATTTTGGTTAGGGTTCGTCGTACTCATCGATATTCCGTTAAGGAAAGGTAAGCCTCTTCTCAAGAGTTAATTCGAATAGAATGACACTTGTCCCTAAAGGGGTGAGGTGAGAACTTGAATCTTAACTACCATCTCCATGCCTGGAATTCACAATTTCTAGGACCACGTTGATGGCAAGAAGCACATTATGTTCTCTGCCCCGCATACCCGAAGAAACGTATTGGCCACTCCAAAATTTATCAAGGGTAATTCTTAGTAATCATCTCACGGTAGGCCTTGCTGGCAGAGTACATTTGGCAATGGACTTATATAAATATAGGCTATTGCTTAAACATTTTATGGCGCAATATGTTCGGTAATAATATGTTTATACATATGGAATGTTGACTTTAGACATATAGGTTGTTTCATAAACACTTTGGTATATGTATGTATAGTCTGCTAAGTACAAGAGTATAGGCCATGCGGTTAGGATAAAAGAAAACACTTATAGGATTACAAGGAGTCAAGGTTTCGAGGAGGAGATAAAGTTTTATAATTTCACTTATAAAATAGCTTTGATAAGTATTAATGTGAAAGAAGAAGTGCTTAAGCTCCTTGTAACAAGATTTGAGTTGAGTATGCGTTTAATTTGAGAATCTATGGCCAGGATCAAGTAGGTGGGGCCAAGATTTTTTCAAAGTTGGATTTATGATACGGTTATCATCAAGTTAGGATAAAAGATGAGGACATAAACAAAACAACATTTTAGACAATATATGGACAATAGGAATTGGTAGTCATACCTTTCGGACTCAGTAAAGCACTAGCCACTTTTATGTGCATGATGAACACTATTTTCATTCAGTATTTAGACATGTTCGTACTTGTATTTAACGACGATATTCTGGTCTATTATAAAACGGAGGAAGAACATGAAGAACGCTTAAGAATAATTCTACAAACTTCGAGGAAACACAAACTGTACCAAAATTTGATAAGTGTGATTTTTGTGAAAAGAAAATACAATACCTAGGACATGTAATTTCAGCAGAAGGCATTGCAATTGACCCTAAGAAAATAAAATCCATCATGGAATGGACGATACCTAAGGATGTAGCGGATATCCGGTCATTCATGGGAATCACCAGATATTATCGCAGATTTATAGAGGGGTTTTTCAAAATAGACTACCCTATCACGTCATTAAAAAAAAAAAGGACCAAGTTTAATTGCTCATAGAAGTGTCAAGATAGTTTTAACAAGCTAAAGGAATTATTGACAACTGCACCCATCTTGATGGTAGGAAACCCAGATAAAGACTTTATCATATGTGTTGATGTGAGTAAAGAAGGATTAGGTGGTGTCCTAACTCAGCCAGATAAAATTACAGGGCCAACATATAAAATTTAACCACATACAAATTCAACCATATATACATTAATAAGGTAATAATCCCTTATGGCCGCTGAAACATAAAATACAGAGTTACAAGGCCGAGCTATTCCTTTCTAATGTACCTCAAAAATCACCATAAAAAATAAATTTGTTTCTACATTTATCCTTGAAAAGTTTCGAGGTCTGTATAAATCTTGAGTTGAAAGTTTGTTGGAGACCTTACTGTCATTGATTGTCTTTACTATACAACTTAAAACTTCCTCACGGTTGGAAGATCACGGTTGAATGCAGAAGGCCATGAGGGAGAATTAAAGACCTGTGGATCGGGTTGTCATCAGAGATTCCATCAGGGAATCGAATGAGCCGCTTCGGCTCAAAGGGGGAATTTAGATCGATCCTGTGAGGAGGGGCACGTGAGGTGGTGGTCTCTAGACTCGCCTGCATCAAGTAGTATCATAGCCTTGTTCTTGCTTGTATATTTCAGGCAAGGGAGGCACAAGAGATAAAGAGCACTCTGATACACATCAAGTGGTATCAGAGCTTGATTTCATTTGTATATTTCAGATGAAGCGAGAAGGTAAAGGGAGAGAGAGCGTTGGTGACTCTGTAAGGATTTGTTTGCAGGTAGGCGACAGTCTGTAAGCAGTCAGCAGGACTATAGGATGAATCTGGTAACACTCTTAGTGCGGAGTGACAGCAACAGGTTTGCTAGGAAAGCAGACAGAGACAACACCATGGTTACTGAAGACCATAGGCATGCTAGGAGGAAGAGAAAGGCAAAAAATCTTGCAGAAATGGATAGAGAGCTCATTGAACTAAGGGCAGACATAGAGAAGCTCGAACGGTGGATGCGGCAGAAAGCGAAGCCAAGATGGGTATATGAATGGCCCATGAAGGAGCCGAAAGAAAAATGGCCAATCAAGGAGTTGATGGTCAGAAGACAGTGCAGGCTATTAAAAGGATGGTTGAGGTATGCTGAAAACATTAATGGACCAAAAGAAGAAATGGTTCAGGTATGCAAACCAGAAAATGGGAGAAATCTGAGTGAAATGGGATCAGCTGGAGATCTCAAGAACTGTCAGGAGGGTAGAGAGGAAATTTCATATTGTCGGGAGGCAAATGAGGTGAGATCACTGCGGGATCTCACAGATTGTCATGAGGACAGCCAGGGAATTTCACATTGCCAGCTGGGCAATGAAACAAGGTCGCTGCGGGATCTCGAAGACTGCCAGGAGGACAGCGGAAGCATCTCAGATTGCCAGGTGGGTAGAGATGAGTGTTCGAGACTATCTGAAAGTCTCATGGACTAAGAGGTGAGTTCAATTCAGCAAGGGTTGCTGACGAAGATGGGATCAGTTGATCTCATAATCTGCCAGGAGGGAAGTAGGGACATCCCATATTGCCAGGTGGGCAGGGATGAGCAGGTGAGTTTTGATCAGATTGAAGAGATGACAGAGTAGATGAGCTCAGGAATGGATTTAGATCAGTAGGTGCAACCGACAAAGGAGGAAGATATGAGAAATCTTCTGATGATTGGAAGAATTGGAGTATTCCTACCATTTTCCCAAGAGGAGGCGGAAGTCTGTGTTGCAGATGGTGCAGCAACAACAGCAGAACAGTCAGTTGTGACTGACAGGAATGAAGAGGGAATGGAGCAGACTTTGGAATCTGCCCAAGTAAATGATGAAGAAGAAGAGCATTCTGATGAGTGTCTCAATGCATTCATCCAGGAAGTTGAGGAAGCTGTAGCACTGAAGCTGACAACAAAAAAAGAAGAAGAGGATGATGAGCATTCTGAGGAATGGCTCAATATTTTCAATCAGGAGACTGAAAAGACTGCAACATGGGGATTTGTTGTAGCAGAAGAAGAAGAAGCAGACAACTTTTGCTTTGTTGATCTGTATGAGCAGATTGAAGCCCTGGAAAGAAGGGTGAAAGTGCAGAGCATGCACATCCAATAGGTGAGGTTGGAAACTGATGAAGGAGGCATGGGATATTTTAGTGATCTGCCCAATTGCAGAAAAGTTTTGCAGCTGGGGAGACTGCAAAAACAGGACCAACCATTGGAGCAGCTGGATGCAGTGATCGAGGAGATCATGGAGCTGATGATCCGATCAACAGACATTGTCAATAGAGAGAGGCTAAACAAGAAGAAGGAAGCAGTAGCAGCAGCAACAGCGCAACAGAAACAGCAGCAGGATGGAGCAGAGGAACAACTCCAGAGGATGATTTGGGATCCAGGAGGATTCCCACAGCTGAGATGGGTAGCTCATGAGCAGGAGCTCATGAATTTTGCAGATGAGGAGTATGATGCAGGAGCATCTCTCCAGGTCAGTCAGCCAGCCAACCAGCCACATCAAGCGCGTGCATTCAAAGATGAAGAGAGAGGCACAATCCTCATTTAAATCTGAATTGAATGTAATTAAATGTTTAAGATATTGAGCTAGGAAGTCGTGCCTTTGTGTAGGCATTAGGTAGATCGGCCTTTAATGTTTGTATGGTTGAGATCTAGATCCAGATAGCGGACTAGACAACCCATTCAATGCAATTGAATAGGGTAGGTAGATTGGAGGGAAGAGCTCGAAGAGCCACCTCATGTAAAAGAGATTTTGTATCTCATTTTGTAGGAGTTGACTCGTAGAGTTTGTGAGAGTAGAGTTGAGTAGTAGTTGAGTTATAATCTGCATGTAGAGAGCAGAAGAGAGAAGGAGCCGAGACCTTGTTACAGTCCGTGCTCAGGAACACCTTGTAAATATAGGCATTTGCCATTTTAATATAAACAGAAGCAGTTTTTCCTGCATGTATTATGTGTTATGTGGATGTCTGTGAGTGTTCCTCATATGCTGTGAATGTATGTTGTGTTTAGGCATTTGCAGGAGTGTGTCTGATTTTAGGTGAAGGTCTTTGAGGCTTCATACCAGGAGGGTGTGACAGAACGTTGCGGGTTCTGGTAGCCGTGGACAGAGGTGCATTTCTGAATTCTATGGGTTCATACAAAGACGTGTTGTGGCACAAGAACTGGAGTCAACAACTCAGTGAAGACCTCAAGGTTTTTGAATACCTTGGAGGCAAGGCTGTGGGAAAAGACACAGTTGCAAACATAAGCTCTGAGGAGTTCTGTGAAGCTCTGCCAAGTGGGCATTGAGCATATGCACAGTGGTGCATTGAGAAGAACTCTGCTATGAGTTCTTAAGGAAGAAACAGAATCACTGAGGATTCTGAGAGCTCTGCCAGGTGGGCATTGAGAAGGTGCATAGGTGCACAGAAGGAGACAGGACTGCTGAAATTTATGGAGGAAGATACTTTGTCAGGAGGGCATTGAGACATTATGCTGACAGGCACAGGGAGAAGAGAACACTTTGAGTTCTGGTATTAGAGGAAGAGTCTACTCAGGGATCTTCACAGGGTTGTTGAACACCCTGCAGACTCAACAAGAGGTTGCTTGAGGCAGAGGATAGCCAGGAGGACATCCATATTTCTCCATCTGCAGGAGAAGGAAGAATGATAAAATCCCTTAGGGGTCTGAGTGTTTGAGAAGATCAGGAGAGACAACACTGTGTGTGCGTGAAGACTCTGCAGGGAGCAGGAGTTGAAGAATCCTTCAAGGATTCGAAAGGAGCAAAATCTCAGGGGGAACAAGATTTTCATATGCGCGAGAGAACTCAGGTAAAGGAGCTCGCAGAGAAGAAAGGAAAAGGTCGAGGCCTTAGGGAACTTGGAATTCTTCCAAGTGCAGGAAGAAAGTGCACAAGCCCAGGAGGGAGAACAACAGCCGTCAGATCGGGCGAAGAAAGAGATCTGGACCGTTGGTTTCTACGTCCAGGAAGGAGCAGGAGAAGTGCACGGAAGGGGGAGATCATGAGCTGTTGGATCTCATTCGGAAATCCCGTCAGCCGTTGGATTGTTCGGAAGGTGCACAGTGGTTAAACCATCGAGAATAGCTGAGGTGAAAGTCCCGACGAAAGGCGTTGAGACATCGGGATATCGGCGTTTGTGATATCAAGGATTGCGAAACCCCGAACCCCGACGAAAGGAATATAAGGCTGCATTCTTATGGAAAGCAGTCGCATGGACCAGGGCATAGCCAAGATGGGCTAAGGCCAAAAGAGGCATTTATCGGTAAATCGACAATCGTGAGATCGTGGGGATAGAGGTTCCTGGCATCGAAGAACAAGAAACCTCGAAACACGATATTGAGTCGAGGAAGATCACGGTTGAATGCAGAAGGCCGTGAGGGAGAATTATGGACCTGTGGATCGGGTTGTCATCAGAGATTCCAGCAGGGAATCGAATGAGCCGCTTCGGCTCAAAGGGGGAATTTAGATCGATCCTGTGAGCAGGGGCGCGCGAGGTGGTGGTCTCGCGTAGACTTGCCTGCATCAAGCATGACAATAAATATGAAATTTTAACTAAGGAAAATGAAAGTATTCACAAAATTTACAGTCAATCATTTCTACCTTGTTGTCACGTCTTATATTCTAAATGGGTTCCACTTTGGTTTCTTTTTGCAACAACAAAATAGTTAATATTAGTATTTCACATGATAATTAAACTCTTTGGTTATATATATATTGAAAATTTTGTTGGCCATGCTTCAGACTAGTATATACATATTATAGAAAAATGTGTTTAGCAATAATACTTTTTAAATCATTATTTTTGTTATTGTACAATTTCTCTATTGCAAGTTTCACGTGTCTCATTGGTCACTTCTTCAGAAACACTTGTTGTAGTTTAAATATAACTTGATTCTTAGATTTATTGATTTGATGTTTGTATTGAAAGTGAAAATAAAATCTATAGGTTATTTGCACTATATTCTTTATGGTTTTATAAAAATCCCCCATCATCATTAAATCCAAGTAACACTCCAAATGATCAAGGTCCAATTCATCATCTTTTTCATCTTTCAGAATTTATTTATTATTAGGAGGGTCTTATGTTCCCTCACAATCAATCCCTACACAACATTAAACATATGAGAAGTCAAATGTTTGAAACCTTAGCTATTATTGTTAAGTATTACTTTATTGATAAAAAATTGAAGAAAAACTTCATGTTCAACACCTTTTGATCCACCTAATTTCCTGGTTGGCAACATTTCCATAAATATTCTATGCTTTTTTGTTTGATGCACATAAAAATCCAAAAACTGATGTGTCTACTGTGAAAAAATGCATTGATGCACCAATGCAAACTAGCCACACTAGTAACTTAAAAGAGACCTTCAAAATTTTGGTTGAAGTTATAATATTACATCTTTTCCAAAATTTCTTCATATAATTTAGATAGGTATTGTTTGTACTTTTGTCTTAAATGCAAGGGAAAGAGTGATCCTAATTGGATCTTTGACATGTTGGAGATACTTCACACACACCTAGGATTTCTTTTTCATAACATTCTCCCTATGTTTATTAGTCATTATTCGGTCTCCTATAGTTGAGGGAGAATATTCATTTTCCTACATTCTAGGAGAATAGTCTCCTCAGTTCACACTTCAGTTTGATCAGTTGAGTGGAGTCTTGATGCCACATTGGTTTCATCACCATGCAGCATTGTGATCATCACCTGCTAATACTCATTGTCCTTGGGATTATCACTAGACTAGTGCATTACTCATGATTCTCTGATATCCTCCTCACTTCACTTTGTTTTAGTCAGTTAACTGAAGAGTGAGAGATTAGTCAATGTTGGATAACTGAGAGGGGGAGTGAATAAGTAATAGAGTAATTGAATCCTTTTTAACCACAAAATGCAAGTGTTATATCAACGTAGCATTATCATCCAATAGTTGCATAGTAAATAAACAATTAACAAATGAACAATCATACACATACACAATACACCAGTGTTTTTGCATGGAAACCCAAAGCGGGAGAAAACCACATAATGAAATTGCAAGGAGGCTCTAACCCCCTTGTTTCTCAGGATACAAACTGAGGGAAGCTCCAAATCCCCAATTCTCTATATACAACCAAAAGGAGGCTACGACCCTCTATGTTCTCTGGCTACAACCTAAAGGTGGCTACAACCACCTGTCCTTTCCTCGTCCAATCGCTCTGTCGTAGAGGTAGAATGATGGAACCACTCTCACATTATCACTGTGAGATATACTATTGTAAACCTATACCAATCAACCTGCACCAAACAACATGTAACAACCTGCGTCAACATATACCATACATCAACCTGTACCTCAACGTGTACCATAAACAAATGCATCAACCATCCACCAAACCTATACAAATAATCTGTCACAATAACCTGGGCGAACAACCTATCAAAACAACTTGTCTCATCAATCTTATCAACCAAATCAGATCTACTCACCAAGGTCAATCACCAAGAAAACTCTCAACACTATGCACAATATCACCAAGATGTGCATCAACCAAGCATAACACAACAACTCATAATCATCACCAAGATCAATATGTTCTTCTAATAATATACCAAGACAAGTATGCTACATCATCCATAAACCATGTTTCAACAATACTACTAACAAGTGCCTCCAACCATGTACCAAGTATGTACGAATCATGCATCAACTATGACTCACCAAGATGTACCAACATCATCAACTATACACCTCATGTATGTGTCAATTCATCAACTACTTGTCTCAACCATGTACCAAACATGTACCTCAACCAAAAT
>JZKD02S0876638.1:399207-420301 GCA_000966675.3 Picea glauca
CTATGTGTGAGTTAATCTAGAAAAAGCATGAAACTATCCTAGATTGAACATGTGGGCATGTGTGGGCCCGTTACAAACTTTTAAACTCTCCTAGTTTTTTGATCTAAGAAAGAAACAATTCAAACACTATCCTACTTTTGCGACATGTGGGCATGTATGGGCCCTTACAAATTTTAAGATATGTTTGAAAAATGAAACTAAGAGGGGTCCCAAAAGGGCCTTTGTCCTCTCCTAAAAGTTTTGAAATTTTGTTTAAGGGAGATGAGATCGTTTTCGCAATCCTTTTCTGGTTCTCAAGATCGCTTGATGGCGCAAGAAAAGAGCATACTCAAGATCGTTACTTACAATTTCTAGTCCCGAATGTGAGTTTAGATGTGATTAAAATTGATGTTCAACTTAGATTTATAAATCAAAGCAAGCCATCCATGTGGCAAAAAGCAAATAAGGGAAATTGATTTTTATCCACCTAAGTGCTTATGTTTGTTTGAATATCCCATTTATAAGTTGAGGGGTCTAAGTGGTGCAGTATTTAGAGCATGAATATCATCATTCTTAAGAAGGAAAATGATTTTCCCCACATCTAAGACCTTACAATGTAAAATTAAGTTTAGATGCGCGGCCCCTAGTGTAGACAGAGGCGCATGAAGCGACTGTGCGCAGACATAACTGAATGGTAAAGCGCATGCGCGCAGGAAGAAACTGCTGAAAAAGTGCATGTGCGCATGATGTGCGCCTGTGGGGTGGAATACCCGCGTGCCTGTGACAAAAAGTCCGAGAAGAAAAATACGGATGGATTTCTCTCCAATTTATTGTGAATTGACTGGTTAGCAGGTCAGCAGAGGCCGGTTTGTGAACCTGCAAGTTAATGAAATCAAAAAGGAAAGAAAAATGAACCCAAATGAGGGAGGAATTGATACCTAAATCCCCAGTGGAGTCGCCAATCTGTTTGCACCCAATTCGTCACTTGGTGAGCAAATAAAGGGTGCTTACATGCCCTGTTGGGTCTTGCAGAGCATGACAGCTGTAGAGGAAAGGGTTAGAAAAAGAACAACAAAACTATAAACAAGAATTAAATAAAAACAAACTAAAACTATGAGCATATGGAAAAAGAAACAATAAACACAAAAGACCAATATCACCAATGTTTTTTGGCTGATCTATTGATGAAATCCAAAGCACAATGAAGAAAGGGAACTGTGGTTCCTTCTTCCTCCAAAGGAAGGCTCTTGAGGCCCTCACAAACTTGCTCTCCTTACAATGAGAAAATGAGAATGATGGTGAAAGAACTCCAAGCATACCCACTCAAGAGAGAGGTGGATGGCCCTATGAAATGGTGCCAATGTGCTATTGTCAAAGAGTGAGTCCTTAACAATCTTAGCAGCATAACAATACATGAAATTCCTTGAGAAAATGATGTTTCTTCATGGATTTTTATAGCATGGCATTGGGTGATTATGTAACTCCTTTGAGGTGTGAAAAGGGGCTCTTTAGGGCTCAATTAGGTCTTTGACCAGCCTACCATGCGGATTCAGCTCAGATTTGATGTCAAATCGGCTTGGGAGCTGATCCATTAGTGGTTGGGAGGCCTACCAATTTCAATAAATGTGTCGTTTAGAAGGTGCGTGGGTTTTTCGCCCAACAGTCGTGCATCGTGCGCATATGCATGCATTGTACGTTGATGTTCCGTGCATATGCGCGCGCACCCAGATTCTGTAAAGCGCCCTTCAATTTTTGGTTACTTTGTATAGTTTTTGACCCTTTTGCAATGCTGTGAAATTAATCCTGTGCCATGAATGACTTCATTCCTGTTTTGACGATGCTAAGTTCTTGTCGCCATGTGTGGACGAAATTTCAGTGATAACAATCTGGACAAATTCATTTTTGTTATAGTTTCATCTTTTTTCTATTTTCACAAACTTAGTACTCCGCACAAAGGAGAGAAATGGAAAGAGCAGAGAACATTGATAATGCATGCAAATATGAGAAATGTAAGTCTCATTTAATTACCATTTGTCAATTATCCACCCAAAGATCACCAGCCTGGAGCTTGGGACGACTTGTCAGGCCACCTACCTTTTGGTGAAATCGACAATAACCGTTGGAAAAATATTTTTAATATATATATACATGATGTCAGTCACCCTCAAGGAGAAGAATATCTTTTGTTTCAATATCATATGAGAGCTAGCCTATTGACAATCTTCGAATTGCTTCTAGTGATAAACACAAATCAGTACATTCCCCAAGGGGGCAGTGAGAACCTTGTCTAATATGGAGATGTAAGTCCTGATTCACGTTCCAAGTAATTGTGGAGGATATGTTTTGTGTGATTTGTAATGTTATTAGAACAGATACACCATACATGTCATCTTTGATAATACGAAAAGAAATGCGTAGATATAGGAAGGATTGAAACCCAATGCATGAATGAGTCAAACAAGTTGAAGATTGACTGCATGTACTAGTAACTATTGCATGTGTAAATGATCATTGTGTGTTCCATCCTAAAGGCATGAGACCATTGAAAAAACATTGAATATTGAATGTTGTAAAACGAGGCCAAACATCGTGGGATTAAAATGGAGTGAATCACTGAGATATCAAAAGAAATAATATCCTCATGGGGAGAATACATATATGAAAATCAAAGGAAGAAGTAAACTTAATTACAAAATTGACAGTTAAAAGATAACATTCAAATAGGTCGAGCAGAGCTATGAAGAAGCATAAGTAGAGAGGGAGCTATCCAATTTACCAAGCTATGTCATAGGGGGAGCTTAAATCAAGGAGAGTAGAAAATCTCTTGTCATTAATGTCAAAGGGGGAGAGAAAATTCAAAGAAACACATTGGTAAGAAGAGTTATGATAGGTGTGCTTCCATCAATGACAAAGGGGGAGATTGTTGGAATATTTCCATTGATGTCAAAGTGATGGTCAAGCATGATTGAGATGTTTCCATTGATACCATTGAGACATTGTCTTGGATACCATCATTGTAGGAGGAGAATGTTTGACTAATGGTGAAGGTGAAAGGAAATAGTTTTGATATTATCGAAATTACTATTTTAACCAATGTTGAAAAAGTTTTATATAAAGAAAAATATTAGGAAGCATTACAAGAAAAGAATGAAGTCCTATTTGAAAAGAAAAAAAAAAAATTAAAAGAAAATTAAAGAAGATTTAAAAAGAAAGTATAAAAAAAATAAAATATAAAAGAAAGTATAAAAAAAAAAAGTAAAAGAAGATTAAAGAAGAAAGTATAAAAGTAAATTAAAGAAGGTCAAAAGAAAATTAAAGAAGATTTAAGTTTTAAAAATGAAAAGTTTAATATTAAAAAGGAGTTTTAATATTAAAAGTGAGGTTGGATTAAAAAAGGAAGTTAGGTAAAAATGGATGAAAAAGTGAAAGCTATATTAGCCCATGGTATTTACTCATTATATTTGCAAATGTCAAATAAAAATGATTTAGTTAATATGGTTGTCCAAATATGAATTATGTTGAAAATGTCGAAATAAAGAGTTACGTAGTTATTGACAATTAATAAAAAGGAACGTGACTTATGTGAAAAGAGTTACGTAGTTATTGAAAATTAATAAAGAGGCACATGACTCATGTGAAAAGTCATAATATTTCATACTCAAAAGTTTACACATATATATACTTGAACATATATTGAAAGCAAAGTGTCTCTTTGTATGTGATTCATAATGTAATATCTAAAGATCAAAGAAGAAGAGGAGTCCAACTATATTAAGAGAATTTGATGTCAAGAAGCTTGGTATGAAGTAACCAAAGGAAGGAAGGGAGAGTCTATGTGGTTCATATCAGAAGATCAAAAAGAGAAGCAGAATCCAAGATGAAGAATTCTTCATTCTTAGGTTCCTATCAATGTCTAATTGAAGATCAAGAACAAAAGAAGACAGAACAATACTTATGCCAACCATTACTTGATATAGAAGACCATACAAGCAGAGGCTGCATCAGACAAGTAGAAAGTACAACAATGGCTACATGAGTCAAATTCAATGAAGAGGAGATAAGATTGAATTGCATTATAAACTAAGGGTGGTTGGGTGGTGAAAGGGAAGGTTGGAGCCTGTAGGGGAGTTGGTGCTTCCTTGTCAGTTGTAGCTGACTAAATAGGGGGTTGAAGTCTCCTACGAGTTGGTGTTATTGAACAGAGGGAGTTGGTGCTTCCTTGTCAATTGTGGCTGACTAAAAAGGAGGTTGAAGCCTCCTACCAGTTGTTGTTGGTGAATGAGGGTGTGGGTGCATCCTTCCAGTTGTAGCTGGTAAATGGGGTGTGGCAGCATCCCTTCAGTTCTAGCTAAAGAAACTTGGGGAATGTCTCTCCATCAAGTTGTATCTTGAAAATAGTTTTGTAAAAGAACATTTTATTAATGAGAAAAGAGTTGGTGGTTTTCCCTATTGGGTTCCACGATAAAGTCTTGTGTTTATAACATTTGTTGTCCATCATATATTTATGAATAGAATAATTAATATGTGTTCTTAATATGGATGAATGTAACAACCCTAGTTAAATAGTTTCTTAAGGTTTATCAAGTATAGTTAATTAAATAATTAACTGTCCTAATGTGTATTAGTTAAGTAATGATTATTTATTAATATTATTTATTTATTTATTTCTTGTTTAATATATGTTGATTAATTAATTAGCACATTTAATGTTTGGGTAATGAATTAAAGTCTTAATAACTTTTAATTTATTATTAGAAAACTTTACGTATGCAGGGATACAACATTGAATGGAGGGATAGGGTATTGAATGGAAGGATAAGGTATTAAATGTAGGGATAAGGTGGGGGGCATTAAATGAAGGTAGGAGGTGGTGAATGGTGTTATCACTCCAAGAAACTCCTTAGGGTTGTAGGCTAAGAATGCTTAGTAACTTAAGAATATAATGTGTAGGTATGCTTGGAACAATGGGATCACTCAATGATTAATGTAATAGACAAATCATCATACATTTAAATGAAACAGTGCTTTTAGAAAACAATAATCAGACAAGATATTTTTTTAAAAGGAGAGGACGAAGAATACTAATCTTGATTTCCAAATACAAATAGGTGTAGGTCTTAATGGAAGGTAGTAAGAAATCCTTCACTTCAAGTCTATGAGCTTAATAAAGAGATGACAGTCTTTAAAAGATAAGATAAACTGAAATAAAGTATAGAAACAAGATGCATGAACATTTATGATATTGAAAGCAAAAGGAGATTGTAATTCTATTATCCAATAAGAGTCTAAACAGTAGCCAAAATGTATTCCCAGTTTGAACCCTTATCTCTTAGAAAGGACAGGCATTTATAGACTTTTACAATCAGTTTTTAAGATCCTAAAAATTTGGATCTGTATCTAAAAATAGAAAATAAAACTAACTAAATGCAATTGATAAACAAATACTAGTTCCTAGAACTAGAACTATCTTCTATATCAATCTTGACATCTGTACTTCATCAGCTTTAGGACTCTGTTGTGTCGTGGAAAGGTGAAGGCACCTGTCTTCTGTAGTTGGACTCGTTTAATTAACCATAATCGAAACTTTACTTGACCAATTTAGCATTTGGTCTTCAAAATATCCACGAATCTCTAATGCTTAGTGTTTCTTGATTAAGTGGTTAATCCTTTGATGCTCTCAAACCCCTTTTAAATACTTGAAAATTGCCTTGCTCCATCTTAGCTTTCAAAAATTTCTTTTTGTGCTTTCACCAGCTAACTCATCTTATGATTTGTTGGTTAGCTAGTGAAAGCTCTACCTTTCACCAGCTAACTGGTTGTAAATTTACCCTTTTCACTGGTGAAAGTTCTGTCTTGGCCAAAAAGGAAACTTCCACCTCCAAAACTGTTGTTTTACCAAAAACTTAGTGTGTCTTTGATTTATCTCCCTGCATATTCACAACAACCTAGGCCAGTACCTGTAGATCTGGATGCGACTTATGCTTCTGCTTCAATTTCTTAATTTTCCTCTTAAAGCATTTTCCTAACCACCATAAACTGTTATAGTCCTTGGTGATTTTCTTCTTTCTCCTTTTGTCTTTGACACTCTCACGAGCCAACTTCTCAAATTCTTCATTTGTCTCTGCGAAATTGTTAGACAGGGATTTGTATCTTGCCTTGATTACTCTCTCCAAAACTTCTTGTTGAGCAATTACCTCTTTCAGTTGCCTAATTTTTTGTGATTTCTTTGACTTTTTTCTCTTTGATATTTCACCTTCATCAATGGGATTAAAAGTCTCACAGTCTTGTGCCATTTCCATGGAGTGTTCAGAGCTTTTAATGGCTGGACTTTTATCTTCTTTCTCTGGCTCTGTTTCCAAGTCTGTGTATGGTAGATTGAGAATATTTGTCTTCTTTACTGTAGGTTTCTCTGAATTTGTTTCAAAATCTAATTTTTTCTTTGTTCTTTGAGACTTTATGCCGGAAATCCTATCCTTTGGTGGTCCTGGAAGAGCTCTCCTCCTCCTTGAGCTTCTCTGAGGAGTTAATTGCTTTTTCCCAACTTTCTTCTGCTCATTCATGGGCTGAGTTTGGGTCTCAAAGCCTTCCCAAAAAAGAAAATGTTTCCAATTCCTTCCTCTTTGTCTTAGTTCTTCTAGGATTGTCAATTTGATCGGGCCGAAATGACAAAGAGTGTTTTTCATACTTATAGGTTCAACCCTAATCTTTTTACATACTTTGGTTAGGCTTTTATGAAAGAAGAAAGGCAAATTCAGGAGAGTCTTCCCTGTGAAATGATCTAAGAGTTTGAAATGATATCAAATCAGCTTATCATACCTGCCTTTTGAGGTTATATAGAGTTGAATTCCTTTGAACAGGTCTTGCCATTCATCCTCCAGATGAGAAACTAACATGCTTTTCTTTCTAGGTGATATTTCTGAATTCTGCCTTAAGGTATGCTCTGAAATTCAGATTCTTGGTTGTTTTTGTGTTAAACCAGCTCTGGCATGATCTAGGTAAGCTGGTTGTTGTGGTAATGGTGGCTTCATCAACTATCATTTCTAAAGAACCCACACTGGCTCTGTTTCCATCATATGATTTAGCAAATGCTTCAGTTGTTGTTTGGTGGCAACCATTCTGTAACCTTTCAACATAACCCATGAAGCCTACGTCTGAGAAACGTTTTGCACATCTTGATGTGACTGTAAAAAAGAAAGGATGTCCAATTCTTTCCTCGGTAACAAACCGCTTTGTTTCCTTTCCATTTGTAACTCAAAACTCAGAAAATTTGCAAACAATGTCATGGTAGTTTCCTAATTGAACCAGTGTTTGGCGCTGGTGAAAAATCTCAGTGTTTCCAATTCAAATATGGAACCATAACATATTTCATGTGAATGGTGTGTGTTCAAAATGTGAAGTGCCAATTTGATGTTGCCGACTGAGTAGTACTGC
Source organism: Picea glauca (assembly GCA_000966675.3). Taxonomy (NCBI): domain Eukaryota; kingdom Viridiplantae; phylum Streptophyta; class Pinopsida; order Pinales; family Pinaceae; genus Picea; species Picea glauca. The sequence goes on from JZKD02S0876638.1 coordinate 406,618, forward strand.
ACCTTTACATGTGATGATGAATGTGAATTCGTCATCTCCAATGCCATCATTGTTTAAGCATGCATTCACGAACACGATCCACCTTAATATCTGATTTAGACGTGCATAACAAAATCCTCATCATCATTTGCTTTCACCAATGCCTCATAATGATTATGTGACGTGTGTCGAGCATGTCGTCTTTTTTATTTCTGAAATCATGGAAGAAAAACACGTGTTTCATGCTTTCACCAGCTAACTGTCTGCGGGAAAGTACTCAACCATTGAAACTCGCCGCTTTCACCAGCTAACATCAACCTTGCAACACGCGTTAGTTGTTGAAATTATTTTCATGAAATTTTATAGAAACAACCTTTATGGATCAACTTATTTCTAAGGCATGAATTTAAAACCTAAGTTTTGACACTAGAAGAAATTAAAAACAAATAGAGAAACCTACAGATGACCATGCTATCACCTACAAAATGAAACCAAGTGACTGATTCATTTTGGGAGCTAACATTTGGCTCCAACTGGGATGGATACCTCCCTATGAGGTCACCAAGAACCTAGTTAGACTTAGTAGCCTTTATTACAATTTGAAAATTTGAAAAATTGTTTTGCTCAGTACCATTGGGCATGGAGTTATTCAAGTAATAAGAACAAAGAAAACAGAACTGAAAAGAATATGTACAAGTAAAACAGGGATTTAAGAAAAGCCTTATGAAAAATAGGTCTTTAGAAAATGCCCGTTGAAAGGGCCACTTGCTACTTCCTCGCCTGTAAGATTTTGGAGGACAAAGGTATTGTCCTACTGAATTATTGTTATGATGAAATGATCTTCCTAGAGACCATCAAATTTTCTATGTTTCCCCTTCTCTTGCCTTGCTTCATCCCATTTTAAGACCAGTTCCCCTATTTTGAAATTATTTGTTTTGACTTTCTTGTCGAAAATCTCCTTCATCTTTTCTTGGTGTAATTATGTCTTTTCCAGAAGTTGCTATCTATCTTGTTGCAACTCTACCAGATTGTCAATCCTTCGAGTTAAATCACTTGGTTCAGAGTCAGTTTCTTGTAAAAAATTTGCAGCTGGTAGTGCAAGTTGAACAGAAAATATGGCTTCACTACCATATACCAACTTGAAGGGGGATGTACCAATTGAATTTTTATTTGTAACCCTTTCAGCCCACAAAGCAAATTTTAGCTTGGAATCCCAGCCTCTGGTATTTTGTTGAAGCAGTTTTTTTATAATTATGACTAAACTCTTATTCGATGACTTAGCTAAGCCATTTCCTTGTGTATAGTAAGCAATGGAATGTACTAGATGAACTCCCAGCTCTTCACATAGTTTTACCAAGTGTTTATCTTTGAATGCAACAACGTTATCAGTGACTATTCTCTTAGCACAACCAAATCTAGCGAATATGTTTTCTTGAAGAAAATTAATGATGACAGTATGATTGGTGTTCCTGGTAGGAATAGCCTCAATCCACTTTGTAAAATAATTGGTGGCAACAAGGATCTATCTGTGTTGACTGCTAGAAGGTCGGTGAATCTCACCTATGAAGTCCAGACCCCATTGCTGGAAGGGACCTGTGACCACTATAGGTTTGAGGGGAAGAGATTTTAGTTGTTGTTTTCCTGCAAACCTTTGGCACTTGTCACACGTTCTCACAAACTCACACACATCTGAAAATAAGGATGGCCAATAATAACCAAATCTTAATATTTTATGTGCGGTAGTCTTCCAATAGTGATGTCCTTTGCATTCACTATTATGTAACTCAGTCATGACCTTAGTTGCTTCCTCTTGGTTTATGCACCTCAATAATAAACCTATTGGATTTTCCCACAACAATAAGTTGCTATTGATGCAGAAATTCATGGCTTTGAGCTTTAAAGCCCTTCCTTGTGTTTTTGTCAAATCTGAAGGCACTGATAAAGTTTGCAGAAAATGAATAATGTGGCTGTACCATTTGCAATTAGCTAGGTGAGATGAGACCTACATTTCCTCACTTCCTTTATCCTCTGAAGACTGAACATTATCTGCATTTACACTTACCAAATTTATTTCAAGCAATTTACAATTTTCTTTTGTAAGAAGTTTGGCAAGGCCTTGACCTTTCACAAGTTTTGTCGCTTTAATTTCAACATCAAATTCAATTAACTTTTCTATCCACTTACTCCTTTTCCCATCTATGTCGGGTTGTATAAGCACATATTTAACTGAACTGGAAGGTACGTAAGCTATTGCCTTGGCTTGCAGGATGTAAACTCTGAAATCTTTTAATGACTTGATGAGTGCATATGCTTGTTTCTCCAATAATTCATACTTCACCTCTGCATCCCTCAAGACTTTACTGAAGAAGGCAACTGGCTGCTCCTGATCATCGACATTTCTCTGCAATAATACTATTGTAATTGTATCTTTTGAAGAAAATGAAAAGATATAAAACTCCTTGGCGAAGTCGGGGCTGATTAAAACATGGGCTATCATAATGGCTTCCTTGATAGCATTGAATGAGTGTTTGGCTTCTTCAGTCCATTTTACTTTGGAGTTCTTTCTTAACATAGAAGTGATATGTTTTGTGAGTTCTGCAAAGTTTACTATAAACCTCTTGATAAAGTTTATAGTCCCAAGGAAAGACTGAATTTCCTTCTTTGATCTAGGAAGAGACAAATTTTTAATTGCTTCTACTCTTTTTGGGTCGATCGTCACCCCATTAGCCGAAACAATATGTCCAAGTAATTTCCCTTCCTTAAATGTGAAATTTGATTTTTTTGGATTAAGAGAAATGCCATACCTTTGACATTTTAGGAATGTCTTTTTCAAGTGCTGCAAATGATGTTCATGGCTTTTCGAAAAAACAGTAATGTCATCAAGATATATCAAGACGAATTTGTCTTTCTCCCCAATGAAAGCAATGTCCATCGCCCTTTGGAATGTCGCTCCTACATTCATCAATCCGAAAGGCATCTTTTCATATATAAACGTACCCCATGGAGTAGTAAAGGCAGTCTTTTCTCTATTGTATAGATGGATAGAGATCTGGTTGTATCTAGAAAACCCATCAATAAAAGACATCACCTTTGATCCTGACACCTTCTGCAAAATATGTTCCATTTTGGGCAGCGGGTAGTTGTCCTTCCTAGAGAACTTATTCAAATTTATGAAATCCATGAAGAGTCTGATCTTTCCATTCTTCTTTCTTACCGACACAAGATTTGCAATCCATTCTGAATATCTAAGAGGTATGATAATGTAGGCATCCAATAGCTTCTTGATTTCCCTTTCCATTGTAGGCAGCAACAAAGGATTAAAGGATGTAAGTTTCTGCCTAAATGGTTTAGTATCTTTGTTGAAGGGGATCTTTTGTTGAATTACCTCTGTGTCGAAAGTCTTCAAGTCATCATATTGCCAAGCAAATATGTCAACAAACTCCTTTAACAATTCACCATAATCAACCTTTTGTTTTTCAGTCAAATGTGAAGCTATGTTGACATTTTTAGGATCCTGTTCGCTCGCTACATTATACTGCAAAACTTCTGAATATTTTTCCCCCTTTTCCAGTTTGAAAGCTACATCATTTTTATCAAAAATATTTTCTAAAGGGAACAAACCTTTAGGAATTCTGTTGGTGGACAACTGTACTATTTCATGTGTTGCAATTTTGCTTCTGAATTTTGGCTTCTCAGCTTCATCGTCATGTTCATTCTCCTGATCAATTTGCAGATCTACAAACTCATCTATTACTGCAATAAATCTCGTGAGTTGAACATCGTCTTCGAAAACCTTCCAGAATTTTACATTGTCAGGGAGGGATGGCCTATACTTAACTTGAATATCGTAATTCAATTTATGAGGTAGAGGAGGTATAAAAGCACAGGCCGACATAGCTAATGAATTAGCCAATTCATTCATTTCTCTGGGTACATATGAAATTTTGAAATATGCAAAAGTATGAATTGCCCTCAAAACTTCATCTCTATATGCTTTCAGCCTGACATGTTTTGCTTGAAAAGACTTATTTACTTGCTGAATGATTAAATCTACGTCCCCAAAAACATGTAATTTTTTAATCTCTGTCTCTTTGGCTGCATTTAAACCCAGGAGCAGTGCCTCATACTTTGCAATATTGTTAGTCACCTTAAAATCAATATTAAAGGACAAATGAGAAGATTTCCTGGAAGGAGAAATCAATACCACTCCTGCTCCTGCTGATTCTTTGGTACAAGCACCATCAAAGAACATGGTCCAAAGATCGTCCTCTGTTGCTTCTGTGGACTGTACTGCAGGATTTCTAAGCAGCAATGCATCTGGTAAAGAATCATCAATTTGTAAAATGCAAGATCCCATACCTATGTTGACAGAATAGATAGGATGGTTGGATGGATTTTGTTCGTCACTGATTACATATGCTAGTTGTGATTCCCTGTATAACCTTCTGTTTACCCCTCCAAAACCATGGATAGTAACATAGGAGAGATCCATTTGAAGAGTTCCACCTAGCTTCTTCATCCAAGATCTTGAAAACAAACATCCAAATTTAGGTGGGATGTTTGCCACTACTATATCCATAACCATAGTTTTCATGGATTTTTGGGTTAAAGTTACAGGCAAGTCCTTGATCATTCCGAGACATTTGACTTTTCGAGAGTCAAAAGAGAAAATATCATGGTAAGACTTAGTGATCTCTAGCCCAAGCTCATCCATGACTGCCTTTGGCATTAAATTGTGAGAAGCACCGAAGTCAAACAAACAATTATGTAATGTTTTCTCATGAATATTTAGAGAGATGTAAAAAGGAGAACAAATTTAATCTCTATCTTCTATCATTTGGCCCAAAGTAATGGTTGGATTTTCATCATATATGTTGAGAATATCAACAGAAGGGGATATAGATTTGGGATCCAGAGTTTTGAGGATATCTTTCTTGAATGTTTCATTTTTCATTAACTCAACCAGAGGAATGGGAATTTTCATTTTCTGTATTTCAACCTCAAAATTAAAAGAATAGGGGACTTTATCAAAGACTTTTACCTCATTTAAAGGAGATTTCTGAATGCTTTGTTGTTCAACAAGGGTCTGTCTTTTAAGAATTTGTTGCTTGACAGTGACAACAATCTTCTTAGGAGGAGTTGATGTTTTTACTTTTGAGGATTCCATTTGCTGGTTCTATGATGTCTGATCTTTTTTCTTAACATGGGCTATGCTCTTTTCAGGAGAAGCTGGTGCGTTTTGTTCGACAGTATCAGACTTAGATCGGATATTATATCTTTTCTTATCTTTCGTCGTAAAAATGCCATCATCAACAGAGTTATCCTTTGTCTGTTCAGTCATCAATGCCTCTTCATAGTCGTGTTGTGTCAGATAAGATTTCCCTGTTTCTTCTCCAACACAGTGACTATTATCTTCTCCATCTTCTTGATAATCACCTTCATCTTCATCCATCACGACATTCTGAAGAGGAGCCTTTATTCTCTGATCTTCAATAGTATTCCTTTCTCTTTGAAAAATCTACGTTGGATGATTATTTCTTCTGAAGTTGTTAGGATTTTGATTTGGGTTTCTACCTGCATAATCATAAGTGCCCCTTCCCTTTACAGGTTGTTTATTTTAAATTTTGAGCTTATATATTTCATAGGTTAGAGACTCTAACATCTTAGCCATTTTATCTAACATTGGGTCAACATTTGATGAAGAAGAAGCTTCATTTCTGGGCCTTCTCCTATCAGAAATTCCCTTTAGCTTTTGAGCAGCCAAAATATTTGATTCAATCTCAAGGGAAACACCTTGCATTAGAGATAGTCTAGGTGACCTCCTTTCCCTCAACAATAAATAGAACTCTGAGTCAAAAGAATCAGAATATGTGATTTTGGCAGAAGCATTTGAAGGTTTTATCTCTGCTGGTATTTTACTATACATTCGGTTAAACCTTTTAGTGAAATCAGAGACTGACTCACCATTTTGTTTCCTTAGATTTCCAAATTTTATGATATAGTATAGAAAATCTCTGCTATCACCCCATTGTTTCAAGAAGGTATCATCCAACTGCTCAATTCCAACTATGGAACCAACAGGGAGTTCTTTGAACCATTTCCTAGCATGGCCATCTAAGATTTGGACAAAAACTCATGTCCAAACATCTTCCTCCTCAATATTAAGGTTTTCAACATAACTGTAGAAAGCCTCAATATGTTCTTCAGCAGACACATCGACCCCACCTGTGAATTTTGGCATATACTTTTGATAGTCTCCTGTCGGCATAGCTGATATTGGGTTTGGCAATATAAGTGGCGCATACCTAGCAGCTAGGATTTGTTTCATCTTAGTCAAAGGAGGTTGTGCAACCATAATGATCATGGGTGAGAGAGGTGATACTTTCTTCTTTTACTCTTCAACACTGGGGGAATGTGAAGGAGGTGAATCTTCTAATGGGAAAGAGGTCGGATATGAGGCTCTGTACCAATTTGCAAGCTGTTCAACTAAGTTTTCTTCACCTTTAGGAGACAACTCTTGAAGAAGATGTTCAACAACAAGGAGGCTAGTATAGATGTTTAAATGATCTTCTTTCTACTATGAATGGAAAGAATCAAGAGAGGAAGAACTATGATTTCTTTCTAAAGTATTAAAATCTTTTTCAACCAGTTTTGAATCTATCAATTCATCATCATTGCTATTTTCCTGTTGACAAAAAGGACTTTGTTCTTCTACAGTAGTTACAGTTGTTTTTTCATCAGCACTCTTGGAAAGCAATTCAAATTTTTTTGTACTAGATTTCCCATAACTAAAGAGAGGATTACCTTCTGTATCTGATTTTGAAGCTTGACCCTGAATTGTCTTTCCTCTTCTGAGAATTAGTTCTGGATTGGGCACTGATGTGACAGGTGATTCTTGTGGATTCACCCTAGTACTGATCCTCTTAGGAGCCAGGATGAACTTGTGGAGTCACCAGATAGATAGTTACAACCAATAAAATGTCTAATCTTTGTCTATCATCAAAGATCATCTCTGTGTCGTATCCCAAGAAAACAGAGCTTAAATTTCATTTTCCCCAGCAACTGCGCCAATTTGTTATCACTCCAAGAAACTCCTTAGGGTTGTAGGCTAAGAATGCTTGGTAACTTAAGAATATAATGTGTAGGTATGCTTGGAACAATAGGATCACTCAATGATTAATGTAATAGACAAATCATCATACATTTAAATGAAACAGTGCTTTAGAAAAAAATAATCATACCATATTTTTTTTTAAAGGAGAGGATGAAGAATACTAATCTTGATTGCCAAATACAACTAGATGTAGGGCTTAATGCAAGGTAGTAAGAAATCCTTCACTTCAAGTCTATGAGCTTAATAAAGAGATGAGAGTATTTAAAAGCTAAGATAAATTGAAATAAAGTATAGAAACAAGATGCATGAACATTTCTGATATTGAAAGCAAAAGGAGACTGTAATTCTATTATCCAATAAGAGTCTATACAGTAGCCAAAATGTATTCCCAGTTTGAACCCTTATCTCTTAGAAAAGATAGGCAATTATAGCCTTTTACAATCGGTTTTTAAGATACTGAAAACTTGGATCTGTATCTAAAAATAGAAAATAAAACTAACTAAATGCAATTGATAAACAAAGACTAGTTCCTAGAACTTGAACTGTCTTCTATATCAATCTTGACATATGTACTTCATCATCTTTAGGACTCTGTTGTGTCATGGAAAGGTGAAGGCACCTGCTTTCTGTAGTTGGACTCCTTTAATTAACCATAATCGAAACTTTAGTTGACCAATTTAGCATTTGGTCTTCAAAATCTCCACGATTATCTGATACTGAGTGTTTCTTGATTAAGTGGTTAATCCTTTGATGCTCTCAAACCCCTTTTAAATACTTGAAAATTGCCTTTCTCTAACTTAGCTTTCAAAAATTTATTTTTTTGCTTTCACCAGCTAATTCATCTTATGATTTGCTGGTTAGCTGGTGAAAGCTCTACCTTTCACCAGCTAACTGGTTGTAAATTTACCCTTTGCGCTGGTGAAACTTCTGTCTTGGCCAAAAAGGAAACCTCCACCTCCAAAACTATTGTTTTACCAAAAAATTAGTGTGTCTTTGATTTATCTCCCTGCATATTCACAACAACCTGGGCTAGTACCTGTAGATTTGGATGCGACTTATGCTTCTGCTTCAATTTCTTAATTTTCCTCTTAAGGAATTTTGCTAACCACCATAAACTGTTATAGTCCTTGGTGATTTTATTCTTTCTCTTTTTGTCTTTGACACTGTCATGAGCCAAATTCTCAAATGTTGCATTTGTCTCTGTGAAATTGCCAGACAGGGATTTGTATCTTGCCTTGATTACTCTCTCCAAAACCTCCTGTTGAGCAATTACCTCTTTCAGTTGCTTAATTTTTTGTCATTTCTTTGACTTTTTTCTCTTTGATGTTTCACCTTCATCAATGGGAGTAAAAGTCTCACAGTCTTGTGCCATTTCCATGGAGTGTTCAGGGATTTTAATGGATATACTTTCATCTTGTTTCTCTGGCTCTGTTTCTGAGTCTGTGTATGGTAGATTGAGAATATTTAACTTCTTTACTGTAGGCTGCTTTGAATTTGTTTCAAAATCTAATTTTTTCTTTGTTCTTTGAGACTTTATGACAAAAATCCTATCCTCTGGTGGTCCTGGAAGCGCTCTTTTCCTCCTTGAGCTGCTTTGAGGATTTAATTGCTTTTTCCCAGCTTTCTTATGCTCATTCATGGGCCGAGTTTGGGTCCCAAAGCCTTCCCAAAAAAGAAAATTTTGCCAATTCCTTCCTCTTTGTCTTAGTTCTTCTATGATTATCTATTTGATCAGGTCGAAATGACAAAGAGTGTTTTTCATACTTAGAGGTTCAGCCCTAATTGTTTTACATACTTTGGTTAGGCTTTTATGAAAGAAGAAAGGTAAATTCAGGAGAGTCTTCCCTGTGAAATGATCTAAGAGTTTGAAATTATATAGCATCAGCTTATCATACCTACCTTCTGAGGTTATATAGAGTTAAATGCCTTTGAATAGGTCTTGCCATTCATCCTCCAGATGAGAAACTGGCATGCTTTTCTTCCAGGTGATATTTCTAAATTCTGCCTTAAGGTATGCTCTGAAATTTAGATTCTTGGTTACTGTTGTCTTAAACCAGCTCTAGCCTGATCGAGGTAAACCGGTTGTTGTGGCAATGGCGACTTCATCAACTATCATTTCTAAAGAACCCACACTGGCTATGTTTCCATCATATGATTTAGCAAACACTTCAGCTATTGTTTGGTGGCAACCATTCTGTAGCCTTTCAACATAACCCATGCAGCCTGCGTCTGAGAAATGTTTTTGCACATTTGGATTTGACTGTAAAAAAGACAGGTTGTCAAATTCTTTCCTCAGTAATAAACCACTTTGTCTCCTTACCATTTTTAACTCGAAAGTCAGACAATTCGCAAACAATGTCAGGGTAGTTTCCTGATTGAACCAGGGTTTGGTGCTGGTGAAAACTCTCAATGTTGCGAATTCAAATATGGAACCATAATATATTTCCTGTGAACGGTGCATGTTCAAAATGTGAAGTGTCGATTTGATGTTTTCAACTGAGTAGTACTGCACCTTTACCTATGGTGATGAATGTGAATTCGTCATCTCCAACGCCATAATTGTTGAAGCATGCATTCATGAACATGATCCGCCATAATATCTGATTTAGACGTGCATAAAAAAATCCTCATCATCATTTTCTTTCACCAACACCTCATAATGATTATGTGACATGTGTCTAGCATGTCGTCCTTTTGATTTCTGAAATCGTGGAAGAAAAACATGTGTTTCGTGTTTCCACTAGCTAACTGTCTACAGGAAAGTACTCCTTAATCGTTGAAACTCGCCGGTTTCACCAACTAACATCAACCTTGCAACACACATTAGCTGTTGAAAGTATTTTCATGAAATTTATAGAAACAACCTTTATGGATCAACTTATTTTTAAGGCATGAATTTAAAACCTAAGTTTTGACACTAGAAGAAATTAAAAACAAATAGAGAAACCTACAAATGACCATGCTATCACCTACAAAATGAAACCAAGTGACTGATTCATTTTGGGAGATAACAAATGGGAATGAGGATATGAGGGGGAAGAGTCCTTCGGGAGAAGGACTTTTGGAAATTTGGGGGAAGGAAGCATCATTTGAGATTAGGGACTATATTTTCTGGGGGTATTTTTCTAGTTTGGAGTTTGGGTGGACTGTTACAAGGGTGCATCGGTTGCTGGGAGTTTTGGGCTCAGTGGCCAGGAGTCCTCATGGAATCCTAGAGCTACGGAGCCAGATAGGCTCTGTTCCTAGCTGGCAGGGAGGAAAGATTCGGTTTTGGGCAGAGTTTGGGCAGAGAAATAGCAAGGATAGACGAATATTGGAGAAATAACATCAGACAGAGGTATGTATTTTCATGATTACGTTGTGTTAGGTGGTTACCATTAAGGTTATGAATATGCTGTGTTATGTGATTTATTTTCATGTTGTTAATAAATTTAATTTCTACTGAACAAATTATGGTTAAATGTTGAAGATTAAATTGTACAGGATATAATTTCTCTATTCTCTATTTTAGCTTTTGTTTTATAAGGCTCTGTGGGAAGATACCTTACACATGGTATCAGAGCCTGGTTTCAAAAACTGAAACCTAAGGCATTACCACCCACATAATTGTACAAACTAGTTCCTAAAACAACTCCCATCCTACAACCTAAAACCCTTGAATCAACTCAAATAAGAATAAACAGAAATGACCTATAACCCTAAGTAGACTACCCAGAATGAACGTGAGAGTGTGCATGCTTCCCAGGAGAATTGAAGGAGGGTATGTGCATTAGAAAAAGAGATACTCTGCCTGGTTCTAGCCACCTGTAAGAATGAATATTCACCTGCACAGGCTAAGAATTAATAAGAGTTCACCTGCACAGGCTAAGAATTAATAAGAGTTCACCTGCACAGGATGAGAATTAATAAGAGTTACAGTTTGTAATATTGTAAAACAGTCATGGGTATTTATTGAAACTCTCTCTACATTATTGCATATTAAATAGGGTGTAGTTTAACAACTTTAATGCTATCTACAAAATAAAAAGAAAGAAGAGAGGAAATTCAATGTAAACATTACTAAGATCTTCCTTAACTTGACCTGAGCCCAGGCAACAGGTAGACTAAATTCTTTTCCATTTATTTCTAAGAACTTGGTTGGGAACTGTGTAGCCAACTCTGATCTAAAAGTTACACCAACTCCTAAATGGATGTAAGGGTGTGTTTTTATAGTTAAATAGTCTCAGTCAATTCTTACAAACAACCAGCAAGCTAATTTAAGGCATTTATGAAAACATTGTGTAATTTAATCACAAAAGATAAAAAAAAATGAATCCTTTAAAAAAAAAAAAAAAAAAAAAAACAAAATCTAAAACATAAAAAAAAAAAAATTAAAAATTATAGGGATTTTATTAAAATCTCGCCCAAGACCAAATCCCCAAGAACGATTCCAATAACACCATCATACAAAGTACCTTCACCAAGAGCCAAGGGAGGTGCCCAAGTATTGACAACACCCACATCAAAAGACAAGAAGGGGCCATTGAAGTGCATTACGCATCCTATAAAAAAAAAAAAAAAATAGAAATGAACCCCAATAATAATAATAATAATAATAATAAATTTATTGGGTCTGAGGCCCAATCTCCGTTTGTCAACCACGGTCCGTGAGTCGAGCCAAATCGTAACATATCACAAGGTTTCACCCAAGAGACCACAAGGTCGATAACATTCACTCTAAAGTCGAGGCCGCCTCTCTCGCAACTCATCTATGCCAGTCAGTGCAGAAGAGCCTTTTACAAACAGATACTCAAGCCAAGATGGATAGTTGTCTTGTCACTATTGTGGATTATGGTTCTCAGGCTTTAGTTAGCTTTGTGATTGAGATGGAACTGCAATCGGGAGTGTTTTCCATGGTTGCAGAAGAGGATTTAGGATATTTATAGAAGAGTGATGCACAAGATATGGTGGAACGCATTACAACACTTGTAAATGAAACTATTTCTAATGATAGTGCCTATAATATTTCTCCATTAACAATAGGAGATGTACTTGCAGCAATAGATAGAGGAAAATCTAAAGGAGGGCCGCATGGTCGGCACTGGGTTTTGGACCCCATTGATGGGACAAAAGGATTTCTTAGAGAAGACCAATATGTTGTAGCCTTAGGCTTATTGGATGAATGAGAAGTTATTTTGGGTGCACTGGGCTGCCCAAATTTTCCCTGGACATCAGTTAGCATCAGTGCCTTCCCTTCAAATGATCCAATTGGTTGCATTTTTTCTACAAGAAAAGGAGCTGGCACTATAGTGCAACCATTAGATGGTTTTGTATAGCCTAAAAGGGTGTATGTAAGTGTCGTTGAAAATCCTGAAAAAAAAAAGGCAACCCACGCATTGTACAGAAAAATATATATACAAATCCATGACTGGTGTCCATGCACTACAAAAATAAACAAAAGGCATGCAATTCCATGTCAAACTAGAACAAAACAATATACAAAGACAAGCACATACAACAACAAACAAGTCAACGCCCAAGCGCCAAGTCACCAAATAAAGGAGCCACAAGGGGCATTGAGTTATGCACGGTGCATCAACATGACCTACAACACCACTCACCAAAGACGCCACCCAAGTCAAACGCCAAGCCGTCGAGAAGAGGGGAGCACATATGCACACGACGCATCAATGTGACCTGCAACCAACAACTTTAAGCACTTGAAACCTAGTGGCCAAGCACCTGCAATCAACAAAACATAGGTTAGCATCAACATAATGGGTCCAACGCCCAATATCCAAGAACAGAAGTCCACCAAATATATTGAATCATAGAACACACAATTTTAGCAACAAAAAAAAACCAGCGCCAGCGCCAAACACACACACAACCAACACACCAAGCATAAAACACACAGGCCTAGCCACACAACCCATCACACCGTCAGTGCCAAAGCTATCAAGCATCAAAGTCCAGTTGTCGAGCGATTGAACCACGATGAAGGAATAGAGGGAACGCACGACTTTTCTCAACGTGCCCTCCATTCCTAGAACTCATGGATACCAAGTTCGATTGAGTAGAGGGACGGCCATGGTCGACCTCATCCTTCACCTCTACTGAGCGTTTGAAACAAAAATGAGAATGAAAAGGGTCGAGTGAGGCTAGGGTTTGAGGAGATAAAGGAGAGAATAAATTAGGGTTGAGGATGAGAGCCCTGGGAAGGAGGGCGTGTGGACCTCATGCACCCACGATGTCCTACTTCAAATAAAAAAAAAATGTTTTTTTTTTTTAAATTCTTTTAAAATTTTCTCTTATTTAAATTTTTTTATTTTTTAATTAATTCTTTTTAAAATTTCTTTTAAATTACGTTTTTTTTTTTTATAAATATCATAGATCTATAAAATTTGTTAAAAAAAAAATGTTAATTATATAAAAAAATATATATATAATAATAATAAAGTTATAAAAATATGTATATATTGGGATAGGATGGGTTTTGAACCCACGACCACTCACCATAGTCCAAGCCTTGGAAAACAACCAAACCCCAACACGCCACACATGAGTCTTTACAAAATAAATTCATGTATATAAATAAATTAATTATCAATA
>JZKD02S0876638.1:432142-451235 GCA_000966675.3 Picea glauca
GATTTTTCAGTGTCACCCCGCTCAGCTATCTATAAAGAAGAAAAACAAAATAAAAAATATTAACAAGAGCTGTGGGAAGTGTTTCTAAACCCACCGGGATACTGAACAGGTCCGCTGGCAACGGGTAAATGCAAGCATGGCGACAAGACAACTTTGTCGTGGTACTGAACAGTTCTACTGGCAGCGAAGCAATGTCGGGTAAATGAAAATCTGTAAAATTATAAGAAACCTCTTTTAAAAAGTCCTTTATTATAATCTAGAACTTCTTGACACGATAAAGACATCCGAGTGGGTTAAATGGAAACCCTGTCGAGGCTATGGACGCCTGCTGGCAGCAGTGGCCATGCCAACAGTATTGAAGATTTTATCATAAAATCATGAGTTGTTGATCTTTAAGACTGTTATTCGTTTACATCTTTTAAAACTTCGCTGAAAAAGATAGTAGATGATGATGTAGTACGATTTACTGGTTGTTCTTTTAAGTCAAATTTTTCTTTGATGTCCTGATCTGAATTCTTTTGACAGAGATAACTGCTTCTCCCAGCGTGTCGCCATTGTTGGCAGCCAATTCATTTTTTTTTAATTGCTCTTAAAAAAGATGCCTACACCCCTTGTCTCATCAACGACAAATCATCGTCACATTGTGTTTCTAGACATTTGTTTCATTTTTAAGACAATTGCAATTTGGTTTCGATTTAGTGTGAAAACACCTCTTTCATTGTTTGGACTGTCGTCATCTTTTATTGATTTTTACGAAAGACACTTGACCATTGGTTTATCACATGACCGCAAAAGTTTTTTTTCAAACTTATGTCCTTTGGCCTACTCTTACCTTGATTGTGCATTTGGATCTGTTTGATTACTAAGCCTTTGAGCATGAAGATTTACTGGTTTTATTCTAATCCTATAAAGGTTGTGATGGATTTGGTCTTATATGCTTTGATCCTTATTGCTATGAGCTCTTGACTCATTTATTATATGAGATTTTTGGTTGCAATGTTCTAACAACTTTGAAATATACACATTTGAATGTGCAACGAATGCATTGGTAAATTTATAAGGACGAGTTGAGAACAAAAACAATGGTTTGAGTTTCACAAAGGCGCATTGATTAAATCTTTTGGATTTCAATTTCATAATCGATGCTTGGTATATTGTTTTGTGAGTTGATATTACGTTAAACGATCATAGTATTAAACTATGCATTGGCATGATTGAGTTGATATTGGTTTAAAACGTTTGATTGACACGACAGATCGTTGGTTAATGTTGGATTTCATGTTGGATTAAACTTAACACTTGGCGCATGATTATAACATATAGTGTTGGTTCTATTTCCGATGAATGGCACGTTGATATGATGATACACCTATTCGGTTGGCCGTAACATTTGGTTTAAACGATTATGATGTTGGATGGAACAACACTATACACGGTCATTAATACATTGCATGGCGGTGGTAATCCCACCACCTTCGCATGCATGCAGTTAATTCTGGCCTCTTTGAACGCTGGAGATGTTAAACCCTATCGTTTTTTGACCCTGTGCATTGTTTTGTTCGGTCCAAACCCCACCATGCACAGAAGCCATGGCTCCTGTCGTAAGGGTAGAGCCCAACGAGTGCCAAGCACCGTTGATGTTTGATGGCGCTTATAGCGACCTGGAAGAATTCGGGTGGCTCGCTTTCATAAGGAAATTTGATGGTTACAACATCACTGTGGCTCGGCAATTTACGTTATCGTTCGATGGCTGCCGAGCCAAAGTTGGAGATGTCCAGCTTGAAATAACTGAACAGTTCCTCAGCTTGGCAACCAGCCTGCCTGTCTCGGGACAGAAATGGTCGAAAAGTTGCAAGGTAGATGATGTTCCATGGACATTACTGTTCCAATCTCGCACAGTGAACTCATGTGACAAAGGTTTGCCTGCAAAAATGTTGAAACGCTGTTGGTATGATCTCCTGATGATTATCAAGCAATTTGTTACTTGTGAAGGAAGGTACAGATTCATTTTCTTGTTTCACCTACGTTTATTGATGGTTTTCATGGGTTTCTAACTAAGTATGCCCCATTACCTGCATCAAATTTTGTTCAAAATGGCTAAAAGGTACAAGCGTAGCCAAGATGATACCAGCCTCTTCCATTTCGGGTTGATTAAAATGATTTTGGTTTATGAATTAGGGTTGCGTTGTGATTCTTGGCATGATTTTCTCAGCTGTAATGGATTTGAAGAGTCTAACCCTCCATAGGTCGATAAGCCCATGGTAACTGAAACCCAACATGTTCCCCCTGTGCCTTATAACGTTTTTCTACCCAAACCTAAACCCGAGTCACCTACGAGTATGCCTATGGGTGTGACTAAATAGGCTGCAGTTGCTAAGCCTACAACCAAAAAGACTAAAGCAAAGACTGATGCTAATGCTAGAGACAAGAAAAATGCAAGGTTGATCTCTCGCATGGCGAGGAATAAATCTAAGCACCCTGCCAAATGAGAGCCTATCGTGGTCAGCGAAGACTCTGATTCAGACATTGAACGTTTTCTCACCGAAGAGTATCCTTACTCAGAGGGCCTGTGTGGCAAACCTCCTTATGATTTTGTCAAGAATTTACCTCCTTGTCTGCGGGATAAACCTGACTTCCCTGGTATTGAACCACCTCATGAAACCCTTGGTGAATCGTCGAAACCCTCGACTGCTCAACCTATTGCTCCACCTTGCGATCAGTGTGGGTTGTGGTTGGAAAGATATTAATTGGATGTCCCAAGGTTGCAATCCAAAATCCACGATTTGGAAAACCAAGTGGCAAAGCTCACTGGTCAGAATGCGAAGGTGCAACCCAATGACAAGAAGCAACGAACTACTGGTTCAATCCTGTTAAAAAATGTTGAGTCTGCTACAACAATTGTCAATTCAAAATTGACATAGTCTCAGCAACTGCGATGGTAATTTTTCACTCATTTATATTACACTCTGTGTACATATTTCACCTGCTCTGTTACATCAGCATGCTTTGTTGTATATAATTTTTGTGGTGATTTTCGTTATAGTTTAAGATTCGATTGGATTGGGTTTTGATTCGATGGATCATCGAATAGATATGATTGTTCAAATTTAGTTCGATGCTTTGTTAATATGACAATTTGTTAATAGTTTTAAAAATAGACTGTTGTCGATATTTCAATTTTTGAATACAGACAATGGTATGAGTTAAATTAGTTATGAGTAAATATGATCGATAAATGGGTTAACTATTTTTGTCTTTCAACCAGATCTGATACTTATTTGATTCTCATTATTGTTTGAATTGGATTCTGTTCAAGGTTTCGATTTCATTTCTATAATTAACTCGATGAAGATTCGTATTGATTATTGCCCAGTTCATGAATCCTATCGATTTTATCGAGCCTCTGTCTGTTGACTGTGTGGTGATCAAACATGAAGACTTTTGAGTTGATATTCACGGAGTTTGATTTCATCCGATTACAAAGGAAGCTATTTACATATCGTGCTTTTAACTAAGTGATATCAATCTGTTGTTATGATTATTATTGGTCAATGATAGTTACAACCATTGTTTTTGGTCATACCTGTGAACTGTTTGAAACTCAGCAAACAAAGACTGTGGCTGAATTCTATGGATTTAGTTATGCATGAAATCGTGACAGCTTTCTATATTGGCAATGGATTAAATTATATGAATCTTATGCAAATCAATAATGATTGGTTGTATTTCATATGATTTGGTTTACCATTGATTGCATTTATGAAACAACTTTGTTAAGATTTGATTTGAATTTATGTCAATTGGAAAAACAGAGTATTCTTACTCTGTCACGATTTGCATTCTTTTTTATTTGGTTTAATTAAAAGAATAATTGAATCATTAGTGATTAGTTTTGGATTTGATTTTATTTTGATTATATCTAGTCCTGTTAGCTATTTTTGACTAGCTACAGAATCAGATGATTTTGTAGCTGAGTCTGTAAAGTCATTTTTTTATTGTTTTTTTTTAATAAAACATCCTTCTAATTTGATCTTTGTGTCCTATTGCAGGCAAATTCGAATTGGAAATAGATATATTGAGAAGTTAGGGGATGATCTACAGATTTTACTTTCATTTTATTTCCTCAGTTAGTGGGATTTTTCCCAGATTTCGTAAAACAATTTGTTATTATTCACAAGGATGTTTTACCTTGTGAGAAACCTATATAAACCTATGGTTTTGTAATAATCGACATCCTCAGTTGTGGGAGAACAAGGATATGTAATTCTGATTCAAACTGGAGAAGAATTGATGTTTTGTCATAGCTTTTGCTTTTCAATATATCGACACTTTGTTCCAAGTTTTGTATATCATTCTGTTTATGGTTTAGTATTACTTTGTTATCTAAATGAAATGCAAATGATATAATTTCTTTACTGTTATACATATCTTGTTGCTTCCAAAGAGATAAAAGACATAACATTTGTTGATTCATTTTATGAATGATAGCTTTGTCTTCTTCGTAGATTGAATTGTTATATACGTTTACTGCATAATAGGTTTCCCTTTTTGCAGAGATTTATTATCTGATAACTGTTATGATTTTCTTTTATGTCTTGTTTGTCCTGTAAAATACTTCAAAAGCAGCATAGCTAATCGTTTACAAAAGTCTTAAGGACTAAATGGTGTGAATTTCTTCCTCCAATCAGCTTAAGAAGTCATCTTACACAGGGCAAACTTGGAGCGTTTCCAGGTCAATTAGTTAGATGTTTACTGTTTATGTTAAGTAGTTTAATATAAATGATAGTTTAGTTAGATTTATATTCCATTGTTTAATTTCAGTAATATAGATTAGATTGTTTAATTTCAGTAGTTTTTTATTTCCTTTTCATAAAACATAAAAGATAAAAAAGAGATTCTTGGTTGTTTGAGGGCAGCGAACACATGAGTTTTGCAGGTTTTAACTAAATCTGTAGGTTGTCTATAGTGTACATTTGTGAATAAGAAATATTGTAGCTGATAATTAGATAGTTGATTTGAGCTATTATAATCATAATTAGTATCTTGTATATATAATAGTTAGTAGTTTATAGTTAGATTAGTGTAGTTAGTTTAGTTAGTTTTATTAGTCTCTAGTTTCCTTTATTGTTTTAGTTTCTTTTATTAGTTTAGTTCTTTTTCTTTATTTTATTAGTTTCTAGTTTCCTTTAGATTTCTTAGCTCAGATCATTTCTCTCTTTGGTTTTCATAGAAGACCTTAGAGCGGCCAACGGAGCCGTTAAACTCATCAGGGTGGTCCATTCCAAACGGCTTGGGTTATTTAGACAACCCCAGACCGGTTCCACTCTCCTAGTTGACGGACGGTCAATTTCGCCCGTCAATAGTACCATATAAGGGATCTGATACACTGTGGCGAGTGTGGTACAATGCTAGCGTAACTACCAGGCGATAGGGTCAATAGTTTTCTTAGGCGAAGACATCAAGATTAGACATTTTAACCCTAACCTAGCCACCTCCCCTAAAGAGAGTAATGTTTGTTTACAGAAAAGTAAAGTTTTTTTACGTCTAACCCCATTTTCTAGTTTAAGATGTGAAAATGTGAAATGTCCTTGAACTCACCCTGACAACTTTTGATGATGGAGATTAAATTATACAGGATGGTTAGGACTCGAGGAAATCAAGGCAGGGGGGCATTGTTGCAGGGACCGCTAGCGCTTCCACCACCATCGCCTGAACTAGCTCTCATACTACGCTCTTTGGAGGCCATAAATGAGACTTTAAAGGGGCATCAACCAATAGGGATCGAAGTGGAGCCCCCACCATCTAGAATGGGTAATCCAAAAGTGTCGAGGGATTGAGGGGGAGGACCTCCACCTGAAGACATCACTAGAGAACTGTAGAAGATCAAACTTCCAAATTTTTTCGGTGGTTGTGCCAGTGAACGTGCCAAGGCGTCGTTGGAAGGCATGACAAGGTGTTTTGCATTAAGAGACTATGTGTCCACTTCAAAGGCGAAGATAACAATTTTTCAGTTGAGATATAGTGCCTTGAACTTGTGGGGCAACCTGGAAAGGGAACTGCATCTTACCCCAGACACCGTATCTTGGAAAACTTTTGAGGAGAGGTTCCAAAGGAAATATATGCCAGCTTACTATGAGGAACAATAGGTAGGAGCGTTTCATGCTTTAGTACAGGGAAACAAAACCATAGAAGAATATGATATTAGGTTTATGGAATTTGTCAAATATGTTTCATATATGGATAATGACCAACAAAAGGTAGAACTCTTTGTCTATGGGTTAAACCCTAAGATAAGGGCTATGGTGCAGGTGTAGAAACCGTCTTCAGTAGCAGAAAATGTGGAAAATGTGTGTTATGTGGAGGAACACATGAATTTAACCAGAGGTACGAGACTGACCTTTCCGCATCGTCTTGGATTTGTTGGGAAGGCCCCTAGGAAATTTCCCAAGGGACGGGGCTCAAGGCCACCTCCATATGGTAATAGAGTTACACCAAGGATAATAGCTGTAGGGATTTCAATGGAAGCGAGTGCAACATCTCGTTCATCACCAACGACATAGGCAGGTCCATGGTCATCTCAGGGAGCAGCTAGTAGGGGCAGGGGTTCTAGGGGAAGGAACTCATTTTAGAGACAGTCACATAACAGAGCGTAGGTTCAATCCTGTGTTACTTTTTGGGGGTGCGAAGGACCCCATTACTAGCGTGACTACCCAGAGTTACAAGAAGGATTTATGCATAGAGAAGAAAAGGCCTTGATGGGAGGAGCAAGTGGCAACCACCAGATTTACGTAGCGGTTAATAATCGCCAGGCAGAACATCAATCCATGATGGTGGAGTCATCAGGTATGCTACATCATATCAATGTTAATATTTTATTTGATTCTAGTGCTACAGATAGTTTCATTTCACCATCTGCATTAGAAAAGAGTGGGTTGGCAACCTACGAGCACGATGACTTTAAACAAGTCGAGATGGATTCGAGGGAAAAACATGCGGTAGGACCTACTGTTGATAATTGTATAGTATACATGGGAGTGTGTACTACCAAGTTGAAGGTATACTTCACTGCTCTTGTGACGTATGACCTAATCATTGGAATGGATTGGTTAGAATCTCATCGAGCTTTGGTAGATTGTTTCACAAAAAGGGTGCTCTGTATTGACGATGAAGGAAGGCCAGTAGAGATCTAGGGTGTACGGAGAAAGGTGTCATTATGATTTATCTCAACTATGAAGGTTAAACGATGATTGAGGCAAGGGTGTCGACTATATGTAGTGGAAGAAGTGAATGAAAATAAGGGACCCTCCTTGGATCAGTACCCGGTATTGTCATAATTTAAAGATGTTTTTCTGAACGAGTTACCAGGGTTACCTCCTAAGAGAGAGCTTGATTTTATTATTGAGCTAAAACCTGGTGTAGAACCAATTTCCAAGAATCTGTATCGGATGACAGCACGAAAACTTTGTGAGTTGCAAATGCAGTTGAAAGAGTTACTGGACTTAGGGCTAATAAGGCCCAGTGTCTCACCTTGGGGTGCACCAGTAATTTTTGTAAAGAAGAAGGATAGTTCCTTACAATTGTGTATATATTATAGGGAATTGAACCGTGCTACAATGAAAAATAGGTACCCAATGTTGTGAATAGATGACCTCTTTGATCAGATGAAAGGAGCAATGGTATTCTCAAAGATTTATTTGCGATCAGGGTATCACCAGTTAAGGATTAAGGAAGGTGATATTCCTAAAACTTCCTTTCAAACTTGGTTTGTGCATTATGAGTTTGTTGTAGTGCCTTTCATATTGACCAATACACCAACAATATTCATGAGCCTCATGATCGAAGTATTCCGGAATTACTTAAACTATTTTGTACAAGTCTTTCTAGATGACATCCTCATCTATTCCAAAAGTGGAAGAGAGCATGAGGAACACTTACGACTGGTGTTTTCCTACCTTAGAGAAAACAAATTGCATTGGAAGTTGTCGAAGTGTTCCTTCTTCTAGAAAGAGATCCATTATTTAGGTCATATCATTTCCGGTTAAGGAATCTTTGTGGATCCATAAAAGGTAAAGGCCATTATGGAGTGGCCAGTGCCAAAAAATACCCATGAGGTGAGAAGCTTCATGGGGCTAGCAGGATATTATCGGAGATTTTTGGAAGGATTATATAAAATAGCGAAACCCATCACCACTTTGCAGTGCAAGGGGGTCAGGTATGAATGGACAGAAGAATGTGATAGTGCATTCATTGAGCTTAAGAGGTTACTAACTAGTGTGCCAATTCTACGAGTGTCGGATATGGAAAAGGAATTCACAGTCTTCATGGATTCCTCGAAGCAAGGGTTGGGGGTCATGCTGATGCAGAATGAAGTGATAGCTTATGAATCAAGGAAGTTGAAGAAACACGAAGAGCTTTACGCTACTCATGATTTAGAGTTGGCAGTTGTAATGCTAGCTCTTAAACTTTGGAGGCATTATATTGTGGGGCGAAACTTTGAGCTCAAAATGGACCATCAAAGTTTAAAACATCTCTTCACTCAAAGGGATCTGAATGCCAGGCAAAAGCGATGAAGTGAGTTTATGAGTGAGTATAGTTTTGGTATTTCATACATCAAGGGAAAGGAAAATGTGGTCACAGATGCGTTGAGTAGGAGACCACGTGCCTTCTCCTTGGTACCCTTAAATGTCAATATGAGGGAACGTGTGTTGATGCAACTCTAAGGAGATAGTTGGTATTTAAAGGTTACTTCAAACCTCCAGAGTGGGAGGCAATTAAATCCAAAGTATGAAGGATATAGTTTGGAAGTAGACAGACTATTGAGATATCAGGGAAGGATGTACATCCCTGAAGATGGTGATATTCAAAGCATCATACTGAAGGAAGCCCATAGAGCACTTTATTGTGCGCATCCGGGTGTGAAGAAGATGTACGCAGACATGAGGAAGATTTTCTTCTGGGTAGGCATGAAGCACAATGTAGTCCATTTCGTCTCCAAATGCCTAGAGTTTCAACAAGTGAAAGTCGACCACCATCACCCGACAAGCCTCCTACAACCACATGATGTTCCTATGTCCAAGTGGGAAGTCATATCTATGGATTTTGTTGTGGGGTTGCCTCTCACATCTCATAGACACAATACCATTCTTGTGATAGTTGATAAGTTAACCAAGAGTGCTCATTTTATTCCATTTAGAGACACTTACGATGTCATTGATGTGGCACGTGTGTTTGTAAGTGAGGTCATCCATTTGCATGGGATACCTAAGAATATCATTTCAGATAGGGACTCCAGATTCACTTCTAGGTTTTGGACAAGTTTGCAGTCAACATTAGGGACTCAGTTGAACTTAAGCACAACCTATCATCCTGAAACAGATGGGAAAACTGAGAGAGTAAATCAAGTCATGGAAAACATTCTTAGGATGTATGTCATGGATAATCAACCCCATTGGGAGAAGTACCTACCTTTGGTAGAGTTTGCCTACAATAAAAAATTTCATAGATCCATCGGAATGCCACCCTACAAAGCTCTGTATGGAAGGCCATGCAGAAAGTAGTTGAGTTGGGATAGATTAGAAGACCAAGTAACAGTTGTGTCAGAATTGATTCAAAATATGGAGGAACAGGTGATTCAGATTAGGCAGAGACTAAAGGAAGCATAGGATAGGCAGAAAAGTTATGTGGATGCACATAGGACCGACCACAGTTATAAAGTGGGAGACCAGGTTTTCATTTGTGTCAGGCCTAATAAGAGTACCATATGGTTCGGGAAGGGGACAAAGTTGTCAGCTCGATTTATAGGACTATTCAGAATCTAAGACAAAATTGGACATGTTGCCTATCATCTCATACTGCCACCCCACTTGCATAAAAATCATAATGTTTTTCATGTATTTGTTCTACGTCATTATGTTGTTGATGAATCACATAAGCTAAATTGGAAGGAATTGTAGGTATCGGATGCCGAAACTCTCATGGTAGAATCGTTATGCATATTGGACCATAGATTCCAACAACTCAGGAACCGTTTGGTAGACCAAGTTAAGGTCTAGTGGGACAAGTATAGTCTAGGATCTGCTACTTAGGAAGATGCCGAGACACTACGACGAGATTATCCCTCACTTTTTTTTACCACCTTGAGAATATGTTTCTCGAAGGTTGGGTGTATATAACACCACCTTTTGACTTAGACAGCCAGTATTACCTGAGGCCTACACACCTTTATTTTCTATTCACAAGTGAAATTATTAAATAATACACTTGAATTTTTAAGATGTATGAACCTTTATAAATGTTTAAAATATTATTGATGATGATGGATATGTTGCGATCTACTATGTGAATGTAAATTCTATGAATGTTTAAAATATTATTGATGATGATGGATATGATGCGATCTACTATGTGAATGTAAATTCTATGAACGTTTAAAATGTTATTGATGATGATGGATATGATGCAATATATTGTGTGAATGAGAATCCTATGAGGGTTTAAATGTTATTAGAATGATGTTGGATATGATGCAATCGATTTTGTAAATAATAATTTTATGAATAGGTGTCGTTAATTGAATTATGGGATATTATGAGATCTATTTCTAACTTGAAAACTTTGATGTTAAAGTTGTTGGTACGAGGATACTGAATTGAAATTATGGTTGTATGCAATTATATGATGATAATGCATAGAAATGTATGAGTTTATGTTACAGAATAATTTGCAAGTTATGGGCTGTGAAATAGCCAAGGGATAATGATGATGAAAGTGGATGTCATGACCACTGACCGAGAAACAATATGGTATGAATCTTTGTATGTGAAATTATATTGGTTTGGATGCATTGATATGATATGTGGACCAATGCAAGATTTCAGGTGGTAAGACTACCCAAAACTAAATAGACGATGACAAAACTCCCAGCAACACGGTGCCATTATATATTCCATTGTAGGGTGTGGACCCTAGTCCTGTTAGGAGGGGTGGAGGCATTTCCCACCATGTATCCTCTGAAACCTGAAATCATGGGAGGACGATGTTAGATCATGCTCCCCTAGACGTATGATGATGACTGTCAGTTGCCTGCTGGGGAAGCTTGGTCAAGTTAGTGACACTTCCACTTACGGGTTCTATTTGGAGTTAGTTCAATATAGTTGACCTCCAAGATAGTCCAGCAGAGGAAGGATAGGAATGGAAGATGGAAGTAAGTTAGGGAGGAAGGATGAGTAGAAATAGTTGAGAGTGTATGGAGATTTGTCTTATGGTGGAATTTATTGTTTTTCCTTCTAAAAATAAAATGTATATGTATATGAATATTCATAATTATGTAACTAAACTACAATTGTCTAAATAACATTCTTGAGCTAGATAATTGTTATTAAAGGATTTCACAAACATTTGATTGGTTTATTTTCTTTTATAAAATGAATAGTCTTGTTGAATGGATTGGATGCATATGGAAATTACTATAGAGATGATAGTTATTGATATTAGTACATGAATGAGACTTATATGTACTAGCTACACATGCATTTCTTGCACATGTACACTAGTATGTATGAGTTTCTTGGCTTACTTACTAATAATGTCGGTTATTTATTAGGAATGTATGAACCATGTTTCTTTTCCCTTGTATCCTAAAATACTTTAACTTCGGGACGGAGTTTTCTGAAGGGTGGGTGTATGTAACAACCCTAATTAAATAGTTGCTTAAGGTTTATCAAGTATAGTTAATTAAATAATTAACTGTCCTAATGTGTATTAGTTAAATAATGATAATGATTATTTATTAATAATATTATTTATTAATTTATTTATTGTTTAATATATATTGATTAATTAACACATTTAATGTTTGGGTAACGAATTAAAGGCTTAATAACTTTTAATTTATTATTAGAAAACTTTATGTATGCAGGGATAAACCATTGAATGCAGGGATAGGGTATTGAATGGAGGGATAAGGTATTAAATGGAGGGATAAGGTGGGTGGAATTAAATGAAGGTAGGAGGTGGTGAATGGGAAGGAGGATATGAGAGGGCAGAGGCATTCAGGAGAAGGACTTTTGGAAAGTTGGGGGAAGGAAGCATCATTTGAGATTAGGGACTGTATTTTCTGGGGGTATTTTTCTAGTTTGGAGTTTGGGTGGAGTGTTATAGGGGTGCATCGGTTGCTGGGATTTTTGGGATTGGGGGCCAGGAATCCTCATAGAATCCTCGAGCTAGGGAACATAATAGGCTCTGTTCCTAGCTGGCAGAGAGGAAAGATTCAGTTTTGGGCAGAGTTTGGGCATAGCAGCAACGAGGACAAACGGAGATTGGAGAAATAGCATCAGACAAAGGTATGTATTTTCATGATTACGCTGTGTTAGGTGGTTACCATTAAGGTGTTGAATATGATGCGTTATGTGATTTATTTTCATGATGTTAATAAATTTAATTTCTGTTGAATAAATTATGGTTAAATGCTGAAGATTAAATTGTACAGGATATAATTTCTCTATTCTCTATTTTAGCTTGTGTTTTATAAGGCTCTGTGGGAAGAGACCTTACAATGAAGTTAAAAATAAAAAGTAGGCAAGACTGATTCACCCCCCCCCTCTCAGTATTGTTGGTTATTCCATTAAAGGGCATGACCAACCATTCAAAAAGACCTTTTTTTGACTTGAAGGTAGTCTTCCATACATCTGTTTGTTCTATTGGGACGTGTTGGTAGCCAGACTTCATATCAATCTTACTGAAGTATTTGGCCGCCATGAGATGATCAAAGAGGTAGTCAATTTAGGGAATCAGGTACCAGTTTCAGACTGTGATTTTATTGAGGGCCCAGTAATCAATGCAGAGTTTCCATGCCCCATCTTTCTTTTGCACCAACACGATTGGGCTCCCACAAGGCAAAGAGTTGGGATGAATATGCCCCATTGTGGAGTAGTTCTTGGATCTACCTCTTGATATCCTTTTTTTCTGACATAGGTTGGCGCATTGGGTAGTGGTGCACCTAGGTTCAGATCGATGGGATGCTTGACCCGACTGTGCAGAGGTACCCAGGTAGAAGAGGAGAAGATATATGATAATTCTTCCACGACCTTATCCACTTGCTTCTATTATGTGGAGATATTGATCGCAGAAGCCGTGGTTATGGCTGCGATCTTTTACTGACTCTGAGAGAAAATCATGAAGAAGACAAATTTTCCAGTATGAGAGATGACCTTCTTGCATTTATTGGTAGAGATCAAGGAAATATCACTAGGAGGGATTGCCTCAGGTATCCTGTACAATTTCTTTTTCAAAGTAATAATAACACTATGATGCCTAGATTCATATACAACATGACATTTCCATTAATAAGGTTGGCCCAAAAGAACATTGCAAACTTCAAGAGGATAAACATCACACAATACCTCATCTTTGAAGGGCTTGATTTCGTAAAACAATCGACACTATTGGTTGATGTGGAGATCACTTCTTTGGTAGAGCCATCCAATGGTGTAGGGTTTTGGGTGAGGCTTTGTCGGTAGAGACAACCATTTGATTAAGTTTGTTGAGATGAGGTTATTTTGGATACCTCTATCAACAATGAAGTGTAGTGGGGTGTCTTTTACGAACATCTATCAATGGAAGAGGTTCTCTCCTTCTTCTGTCTCTTTTGGTTCACCAAGTTGGAACTTGGTGGTAGAAACAGTGGCACTAGGTTCCGTGTCAATTATTCATATTCCCCTTTCTAGTTATGACTTAGAGTAAGAACCCACATATGATTCAGAGGCTTTCACTTCGGCCACCAATGACTACCTTGAGCAGCAGTCACCAACGTTATGACAAGGGATCTTATGGAAGTCGCACCACTTCCTGATATCTTTCTTTGTCTTTTTGGTGTCCTTCTTTTCTTCTATCTTGGACTAGCTGTCCTGATACTATCCATATTTTCTCTATCCTTTATTCTATGGGTTGGGGCCACCCTTTCCTAGATTTTTATATGAGAGGTTCCCAAGCCAAAATTGTCGCATCTTTTGTTTGAGCTTCTGCTCAATTTCGACGACATATCGGTAGGACGCACCCAAGGATGAGATGTCCATAAATTCCATTTTGGTTTGGATGTATCTATGAATAGCATCACGATACTTGAGCACCATATTTCTCTCTTAATATTTGATGCACATACTGGTATGCAAGGTATAGAAGATATTTTTGAACTCTGGCACTGCTTGGTCTCTTTCTTTCCACAGTGTGGTCCATTTGGTATACAAGTCATCATAATATCCAACAGGGTAGTATTGTTCCTTAATATAATTCTTGAAATATTTCCAGGTCGCAGTGGCTGTAAATAACGATGGTTCCTCTTTTAAATTCTTGTCACAGAAAGTTTCCCACCAAGATTTGACATGGGGAACGACTTTGAGGAGTGCAAAAGTAATATTTTCTCTATTCGAAAAGTTATGGAAAGAAAAATACCCTTCTAGTAGATTCAACCACCTTTCTATAAAAACTGCGTCTATATGACCTTCAAATATAGGAACATCGAAGTTGATTTTTACCTTGAAGGGGGAAGCACCTTCTCTTGAGGAAGATGTGTCACATGTTGGTAGTCGCCGAAGGATTTTCACGAAACTATCCATCATTGCATTCCTCTGTTGCATGAGGGATTCCTCAAGAAACATTTTGAAAGGATCTCTTGTCCCATCATATTTATTTTCTTCTACCATGAGAGTTCTCTTGGGCGTGCAAGAGCTTTGTCCTCAGGAGAAACAAGCTCGAGACCCAATTGTTTGTACCTTGACCTCGTTGGGGACATGCATTAAGATGAAAAGGAGAAGACCTATATCATACCACTGATCCATATTTTATGAGGAGAACGAAATGAATACAGATTATTAAAACATGATTAACACAAAATAACAGAGATATAGTAAAATTGGTTTTCTATTCAATAAGGAAATAAGTTGAAACTGTAAAATGCAGCGGAAAACAAGCTTGCTGGAATGGTGGCAACTTATCTATGAGAAGAGATGTGACAACTACACTCATTCATAAGAATATGGTTACAGTGAGGCTCTGAAGGCCTTTTACAATAAACAAGAGTTTCAAAACCCCTAGACATCCAAAAACCTAACCTTAGGCGATGAAGCACCAAAAGTCACGTGGGCCTTGTTTGGGTAAGTTAGTACATCAACTTCCTGTGTTCATAAGTTTTGCATACGATCTCCATTTTAGGCGCACGATATCCTATTGGAAAGTTATAATAGAGAAGAACAATTTTTGACTGGCCTAAGTCAATACCTCCGATAATTACATGGACCCCAAATCCCCAAAAAATGTCGTTTAGGGCCTCAAAACAACCCCAAAAATTTGGAACCCGAAAAACTACCGAAAAACTGCCAAGGTGGAAAACTATTTTTTAAACCAGTGGAATAGGTGGGTGGCCATCGATATCCACTTGGATCAATATTCCCTGATCTCCTCCTCACTTCACTATTTTTCTGTCAGTTAACTGAATACTGAGAGACTAGTTAACTTAGACTAGGTGGCGGTTAACTATCATAACTACCAGTGTGTGTCTAGATTACTCTAGACCACCACTATGGCACATTGGCTTCTCCTCCAGTGTGCATTATTTTAGTTATATAGAGTATATCATGTGTAAATTATCATTCACTCATCTGGTTAATGCAAATTCTTTGATTCTCACTCTCTTGTTTCTGTCTTTTCTCATTTCTCTGCAACCCGTGAATGTATTTTTTCTAGCTAGATCTTATCTATGCAGGTTCATCCACATTTATATGGTATTAGAGCCGACAAATTGCTAGGAAATAGACACACCAGATTCATTTTGCAGGTACCAAATATTGACGACAATGGGAAAAATGGAATTTAGAAAAGAATTCATTCTTAGACCATACAATTTCTTTGCATGGAAGGAAAATATGATAATGCATCTTCAAAGAAGAGAATTCAAATGGATAGAAAAATCAGTGATAGAAAAATCCAGGTATCTGAATCAGATGGATGAAGCATTTAGAACTATTTGCATTCTCATTTCTCCTGAGATCCTCTTTCACATATCCTCTTGTAAAACCCCCAATGAATTACGGACCACTATGGAAGGAATTTTTTGCAAATAGGACGAGATGAGGGGACATATACTCGAGGTGGAATTTCTCACTTTGGATCCAAAAACTTTCAACAATCTCCAATATTTCTTTACCAAATATACGGATTTGTTGTCACAATTCAAGGCTTGTGGGGTTGATAAATATTAGGAGAAAAAAAAGGTTCTTACCAATCTTTCCAAACTTGTTCAGGAATACTCAGTGTTTGTATCCACATTTCATTAAGTTAGGCTCACCTATGGAATGACCTGGAAGATGCCCTCTCTTGCGGTCTTTATTGAGTCCTTGATGCAAGAGAAGAACAAGATCATCAACATGGGAAAAATCAAAGACCCAAAGGCACATGCACTTGTTGTGCAAGATGGTAGCAGTCACCAATATTAGAAATATAAAAACCAATACAAAAGGAAGAAACATGCAAATCCGAAGAAGGAAGGGTACTCAAAACCATTCAACGATTCCTCTGGATCGAAAGGTGGAAAGGGAAGAGAAGGGGAGAAATGCACTTACCCTTAAAGGATTCCATTCAGAACATGCATGTATGCAGAAACAGATAGATAAAATGGCCCAAATACTTCAACAAACAGACTTGGATATCACATCCCCGAGGGTGCCAAGAAGAAGAAGCCAGAAGATCAAAATCCCAAGAAAGGAAATTCTCGCCATGCTTTGATTGCCATCAACTCCTCTCCCAATGTTGGGATTTCATATTTAGGAGCATCACACCACATGGAAGCCACAAAATAAGTTTAATATTCATTGGATGCATGCAAAGGTCATCCTATTCTAATGGGGGAAAATTGTCCAGTTGAGGTGACTAGCAAAGGGAGAATTGAACTCACAAATGAAAGCTTTGAGAATGTGTTACACATTCCCAACCTCTCTGTCAATATTATCTCCATGTATCAGATGAAAAACTTCAGCACTAGGAAGACAGTAGTATTCACACCTGATTTTGTAGATATATATGACATGCAAACCAATTCCAAGTTTTCTACTAGTGAGGTAAATCATCAATCCAGACTCTACACATTTTCTGAATTTATTGAACCAGATTCTGCATAAATGCTTACCCATGCTGATGAAAGTAGTAGGATATGGAACGAAAGGTTTAAGCATTTAAATTTCA
This sequence comes from Picea glauca, assembly GCA_000966675.3. Lineage (NCBI taxonomy): Eukaryota > Viridiplantae > Streptophyta > Pinopsida > Pinales > Pinaceae > Picea > Picea glauca. The sequence goes on from JZKD02S0876638.1 coordinate 449,375, forward strand.
TATATATGAAACAACTTAGAAAGAAGGGAATGGTTGAAGGTCTACATTACATCCACTTCTCCAAAGGAATTTGTGAGGGATGTGTTCTTGGAAAACACCCTCAAGAGAAATTCGACAAAGGAAAGAATGAGAAGGCCTCCTTTCCCTTGGATCTAATCCATAGTGAACTCACATGCCCTTTTCTGCATCCATCAATCAGTAAAGAAACATACGTGCTCATTTTTTTTTATGATTTCTCACACTTCACATGGACTTTCTCTCCGAGGAAAGGATATGAGGTATTTCAACACCTCAAATATTTCAAAGCCCTTATTGAGACACAATCAGAAAAGAATATTAAAGTGCTATGAATAGATAATGGGGGGGATTATGTTAACCATGAGATACAAAATATTTTTCTTGAGGCTAGGATTCAGTTTCAACACATGGTTCCTTATACTCCACAACAAAATAGAGTGGCTGAGACAAAAAATAGATCCATGAAAGAGGTGGCATCGTGCATGTTGTATGCAAAGTCACTTCCATAGAGATTATGGGATGAAGAATTTAATTGTGCAATATACATCCAAAATAGATCTCCCCATAGATCTATCACGGATAAAATCCCCCTCCGAGGCTTGGAGAGGCCTCAAACTGAAAGTGACCCACTTCCATATGTTTAGTTCTCATGCATGGGCCATGATTCCCTCTAAAAAGAGGAAGGCACTTGATCCATAGAGTACAAAGTGTATTTTTGTTGGATACCTTAACACTGTGAAGGGATATAGACTCATTGACCTTTCCACGGACCAGCTCATCATTGAGCGTAGTGTCCAATTCTAGGAAAGTATCTCGCATGTACCTCAACAACCACATGCATACACTTTTGTTCTTACACCTGGAAGAGATGATGAACATGCACATTCTAAATCTTCGTCACATGAGAGTTCTGACTGATAGGATTCAGATACAGAGTCAATATAGTCATATGTACTCTTAGTACATGTAGATGCATATGGAGCGACAGAGCTATGACCCAAGTGGGCCAAGACTACTCTTTAATATGCATGAGATATTGTTGGGGATCCAGCTGATACCAGGAGGACTCAATATGATTTCGAAGAGGCTCCTCTTGCACTCACTGCCACTGAACTGATTCCACCCATGAATATTTTCTTTGTTCAGTCTTTAGATCCATAGTCGTATGTCTAAATGTGTTCAACCTACAAAAAATAGATCTACCTAGAAAATAACACACACATTTGTAGAGAGAAATTGAGAAAGAAGAAGCAAGAGAGAAAGAATGGAAGAATTCTCATTAACCAAATTAATAATGAATAATTTACACATGATATACTATGTATAACTCAACCAGTGCACACTAGAGGAGAATCCAATGCACCATAGTGGTGGTCTAGAATGATCTGGACACACGCCAACAGTTACGAGAGTAAATTTCCACCTAGTATAGTCTCTTAGGAAGTTACGGGAGTGAACTTCCATCTAATTGAGTTAACTAGTCTATCAGTCTTCAATTAGCTAACTGAAACAAAGTGAAGTGAGGAGGATATGAGGGATTCATGATGTTATTGGATAAATCCGTAGGTGCGGACACTAACTGATCTCCCTAGATCCACCTGGATCTAGAAGAAATCAAAACATAACATAAGTCTTTCCCTAGATTTTTAACTATTGAATTAAATAGGAGGCAAGAAAAAATAACATACCTTATTATCGCTTCCTATGGTCTTTGTTTCTCCTGCTTCTCTCCAGTGCTCTCGTGCAGTCAAGACCAAGACAACACAAACCAACCAAAGTGAAGAAAGCACAATATATTCAATGGTTAACCTATGTGTATGATCAAGGAATTACACAATAAAGT
>JZKD02S0876638.1:483644-499046 GCA_000966675.3 Picea glauca
GAAACTAAATCCCCATATCAGTGAGAAAATGTTATATCCACATAGCCTGAATGGTTATCTTAACTACCCCTCTATACTTTGTCTCAAGTGAAGATAGATAAATAGAAACCTACTTCTTTCTCGGCCAATAGATAGGCCCAAAACCAAGACTGAGTGAGTAACAAGATGTGGACTTGCGATCAATGTTATCACCAACATAGTCAGAATCAGTGAACCCATTGAGATCCAATGTATATTCTATTGCATAATGAATACCAAAGGTGATGGTTCCATGTACGTATCAAAGGATATGCTTTGCAACCTTCCAATGTAGCTCATGAGGCCCTTGCATGAACCTGGAAACTGTGCCAACTGCATAAGAGAGGTCTAGTGTAGAGTGTGTGAGATACAACAAGCTCCCCACTATCTTTCTGTACATTGTTTTTTCAACTAGTGGATTGTCCCTTCTATCTTCAAGTTTGACTCCTGATAGGAAAGGCATTGGGTAAGACTTGTAGTCTTCCATGTGAAATCTCTCAAGGAGATCTCGTGTATACTTGGCCTGATATAGTTTGATGCCTGATGCATCCTGAATGATCTTGAGTCCAAGGAAGAAGTGTAGTGAACCCATGCCCATCATCAAGAACCTGTCATTAAAAATATTCTTGACTGCAGCAATTGCTAAAGTCAAGAAACTAGTGATCATAAAATCATCAACATACCGAACTAGGAGTAGAAGTGAATCGGTCGTCCTGAGCATGTAAACATTCGGGTCTGATTTACAACGTACAAAGTTCTATGACAATAGGTAGCAATCCATATTGGCATACCATGCCCTCGAAGCCTACTTAAGGCCCTAAATAGACTTCTTTAGTCGATAGACCAAAGATGAATCCTACATAAATCCCTTGGGATAGTCCATATAGATCTCCTTAGAGAGACTGTCTTGAAGAAATGCATTCTTCATATCCATATGATGGACTTCCCATCCCTTGGTTTCCACAATGGAAAGTGACAAACGTATGGAATCCATATTTTCTATTGGAGAGAAGGTCTCATCATAGTCAATTCCATGCACCCGTTGAAAGCATTTGGAAACAAACATGGATTTGTATCTACCTATTTGTCCATCCATGGTGCTCTTGGTCCTATAGACCCATCTTCACCTAACAATTTTCCTTCCAGAAGGAAGGGGAACTAGATCCAAAGTCTATTTCTCTAGGAGGGAGTTGTACTCTTCTTTCATGGTGGCTTCCCAAAAGGGATTTCCAGCAGACTCTCCATAAGACTGTGGATCTGAATACTGAACCAAGAAAAGATTCTTGTGTGGAAATGGTTCAGTGGCAGCGAGTGCAAGAAGAGGCTCCTTGAAATTAGATCAAGTCGTCCTAGTATCGGATGGATAACCAACAATATCCCCTACATACTGAAGAGTAGTCTAGGCCCACTTGGGCCTCTTTTCTAGATCTTCATCTTCATCTAGATGCACTGAATCTGCATTTGATTGTATTGACTCTGTATTTGGATCATCTGAATCCTATGAATATGAAATTCCATCTAAAGAAGAGTTGGGATGGAAGAACAAAGGTGTCTGGATGCGACTGTTGAGGTACATGCGAGACACTTTCCTCGAATTGGACACTACGCTCAATGATGATCCGGTCCGAGGAAAGATCAATGAGTTTGTATCCCTTCACATCGTTGGGGTATCCAACAAAAATACACTTTGTTCTTTGTGAATTAAGTGCCTTCCTCTTTTTATAGGGAATCTGGGTCCATGCACATGAACTGAAAATACAAAAGTGGATCACTTTCGGTTTGAGGCCACTCCAAGCCTCATAGGGGATCTTATCCTTGACAAATATATGAATATATATTTTTTGGATGTAGGTTGCACAATTAAGTGCTTCGGCCCATAATATTTGTGGAAGTGACTTTTCATGTAGCATCCAAGATGCCATCTGTTTTAGATATTTGTTTTTCTGCTCAACAACTTCATTTTTCTAGGGAGTATAGGGAATTGTGTGCTGCAACTGAATCCATACATCATGAAAAAGGTTATAGATCTCATGGTTGACATACTCTCCCCTATTATCAGTTTGGAGTAATTAGATTTTCTTTCCTGACTACATCTCAACTAGGGCTTGCAAATCATTGAGGTGTTGAAAGACCTCTGATTTTTTCTTGAGAAAGAAAATCCATGTGAAGCGTGAGAAATCATCAACAAAAATGAGAAGGTACCTTGCTTTGTTGATTGATGGATGTGGAAAAGGGCCCATGAGGTCACTATGGATCAGATCTGAAGGAGAGGAATCTCTCAGAGTCTTTCCTTTGCCAAATTTCTCTTGAGGGTGTTTTCCAAGAACATAACCCTCATAGATTCCTTTGGAGAAATGGATTTCTAGTAGACCATCAACAAATCCTTGCTTGCTAAGATGTTGCATATATCTGAAATTTAAATTCCTGAACCTTTCATTCCATATCCTACTGCTTTCATTAGCATGGGTAAGCAGTAAAGCATAATCTGGTTTAATAAATTTAGAAAATGTATACAATCTAGATTGATGATTTACCTCACCGGTAGAAACCTTGGAATTGGCTTGCATGTCATAGATGTTCACTGCATCAGGTGTGAATATGAATTTCTTTCTGGTGCCATAATTTTTCATCTAATACATGCAAAGAAGATTGAAGGAAAGTTTAGGAACATGCAACACATTCTTGAAGCTTTCGTTGGTGAGTTCAATCCTTCCTTTATCAGTGACCTCGACTGGAGAGGTGTCCCCCATCAGAATGGGAGAACCTTTGCATGCATCCAGTGAAGAATAGACTTCTTTTCTGGCATCCATGTGATGTTATTCTCCTTAATATATGATCCAAGAATCGACAGAGGACTTGATAGAAATCAAAGCATGGATATAATTACCTTTCATGGGATTCTGATCTTTTGGCTTCTTCTTCTTGGCACCCTCAGGGATGCGATCTTCAAGGTTATTTGACTGAAGTATTTGAATCACTATATATATTTATTTCTACATGCATGTGGATTATGGATGGAATCCTTTATGTTGTTATGTGCAATTCTCCCCTTTTCTTCCCTTTCCACCTTTAGATCCGGAGGCATCGATGAAGGGTTTTGAGTACCCTTCCCTCTTTGTATTTTCATGTTCTTTCCTTTTCTCTGTATATTTAGATTTATTAAATTGATGAAATCTTCCATATTGCACAGTAAGTGAATGTGCCTTTGGGCCTTTGATTTTTCCCATGCTGATGAGCTTGGTCTACTCTTGTGTCAGTGATTCGATAAATTCCTCAAGAGAAGGCATCTTCCTGGTGGCTTCAGAGGAAAATTTGTCTAAATGGAATGTGGATATGAACACTAAGAATTCAAGGAGAAAGTTTGGGGAGAATGGTGAGAACCATTTGTTTCTCCTCTTTATATTTATCAACCCCACAAGCCTTGAGATGTGACAATAAATCATTAAATTTTTTAAAGAAATCTTGGATATTGTTGAATATCTTCGGATACAATGTGAGAAATTACACCTCGAGCATGTGTCCCCTCATCTCATCCTATTTTCCAAATATCCCTTCCATGGTGGTCCAGGCTTCATTGGGGGTTTTACAAGAAGATATGTCAAAATGGAGATCGAGAGAAATGAGACTGCAAATTGTTCTGAATGCTTCATCCATTAGATTTAGATACTTGGATTTTTCTATGTCTGATGTTGGATTTGTATCTGTGTTCATGGTTAACATATACAATCCTATTATTTGAATATGCATGATCATATTCTCCTTCCATGCAAAGTAATTTTAAGGTGTAAGGATGAATTCTTTTGAAAATTCCATTTTTCCGCTGTCTTCAATCTTCAGTACCTGCAAAAAATAATTTTGTGTGTCTTTTCCCTAGAAGTTGGTCGGCTATGATACCATGTAAATGTGTTGAACCTGCAAAAAATAGATCTACCTAGAAAATAATAGACACATTTGAAGATAAATAATGGAAGAATTCTCATTATCTAAATGAATAATGAATAATTTATACATGATATACTCTGTATAACTCAACCGATGTGCACTAGAGGAGAATCCAATGCACCATAGTGGTTGTCTAGAGTGATCTGCACACACACAAACAATTACAGGAGTAAACTGCCACCTATTCTAGTGTTGGTTACTACTCTCCTCTACCGTCAAAGTTATTGACCCAGGTTTCATGTCTTTCTGGTTTCCAATAAAGCCTTTAAAACTATCAGCCATCTTGGTAAACCAGAAGGAAACACAGTACACAGAGTGCACTGCCCAGTCTCACCCGAGATAGCTTTAAATGGGTGGCTTTAAGACTCAGGTGTTTATATCCTAGGATTGAGTATGAGATAGGGGTTTATTAATATGATCCATATACTATGAATCATGATTGCAATCTACTATTAATCACGGGTGTGCATCTATCTTTCATAGTTTATTTCCTGAATCAACACAATCATATTCCAAAACAATGCATTAACTCATTCATTAAGCATAAAAATTAATTATTGAAAGAAAACAAAGATATACATGCATTCGTCACATTACACATATATTACCATGGTTCACCCCCTCCTGGGATACGTCCACATATATTTGGCTCTTAGCTCTTTTATTATGGTAGTTTTGCATCTCCAACATCGCGCGCTTACAATTCCCTTAGATGGGTAAGATCTATATGAGGTGAACTATATCACACCAGGCTCTACCACCTGTGATCTAATGCTCAGATCTTCCTTCTCTCCTCTGTTCTTAGTTCAACAACTTACAAAAATGGTTCCTAGCAACATTACATAATGCATCAACTCGTACATAGCTATGGCAGAACATTACAAAATATGAACTAATACAAAAGAGAACCAATCTGTGTATGATACATGCGTATCTTTATTTATATATATCGGGCTCTTTAGCCATTTACAATGTATTACCAAAACCCTAACCCTACCGATGTTAGGTCTTCTTCCCATTCACTCTTGTTGTTCTTCCTCCAATTGTCACTTTCCTTATGCATGTTTTCTTGCATGTGCGCATGCTATGTAACCTTCCAGCGGTTACTTCCATTTCTGTATGCTTTCTTTGCCACAAGCATCCCTCTTTCCACTCCGTCTTGGTACCAATAGACCCCCAAGACTTACATGTGATTTGTCCCGAGTCACCTAATCATTCTGAGCTTTTTCAATATCCTTGGTGATCGTCTAGAACTTCTCCTTGAGCTTTGCTTCTTTTGTCAGTGCTTGTGCGGTCTTCTCATTGATGGTGTCTACTACCTAAATTGTGACTTCATCACTCAGTAATCTTGCACATTTGGCTTGGGTTTGTGCTATCTATGTTTTATCTCCTTCTGCCTATGCGAATATTTATGCTACATGTTCCTGTAGTGGCTCTATTACTGCTTGATGCTCATGTTTTTGTGTTCGCACAGTGATAAGTTATGCCTGCATATTCTTCATCTCCTGTGTCCCTTTGACTCATTTTGGGGTTGGTATGGTATTATGCCTTTGTTTGAGTTCTTGGATCATTGCATTGATCCTTTCCTCTTCCTTGTCCTAGTGTTGGACTTGTGGGTCCTCCTCCAACCTTTTCTAAAGTTGCACTACTTTATCGAGCAATTCAGTTGCTAGGCTAACCTTTTGTTCCATCTCCTGCAGCTACGCTGTTTCTTCATGCTTCCTTTGTTCCTTCATTGCCAGTGGAGTGGTTGGTGTTAGTTGTTCCTAGAGATTATCGATCTCCTTCTGATATTGATCAATTTCTTGTGCAATCTGGTCAATCTTTCCTGCAACTGGGAGTTCATTCCCTTGTGTGGTGCTTTAATTTCGCTCAGTGTTGTCCTGTCATACTAATTTTTCCAACTTTTTGTTTCCCACTTATTTTTCCTTTGTATATAACCATTGTTCATGCCTTTTCAAATTTGTGTTTCAAATGTGTTGTGGCCTTTCTATATCTTGCATGCTGGGTGCTTTTTAGTCTTCTTACCTTTTTTATTTTTATTTTTTTACTGCACGGTGGGTGGTCGACTGTCCTTTTACAACTTTAGTCAGCTCCCATTAATAATTCCTTGGAGGTTTGTGCCTGCTAAATCTCTTAACTATACATCCCCTCCATTTGTGACATATTTTACCTCATATGGTCCTAACCAATGCATTTTAAGCTTCCTCGACTGCTGAAATGACTTGTCATCGTAGAGAAATACTAGATCTTCTTCCTTAAAAGTTTTCTTCTTGATGTGTCGATCATGCCAATATTTATCTCTTTCTTTCTGAACATGTTGATGGAATCCTGCCAGGATTCGGTCTTCCTCCATTGACAATAGTTGATTTAGTCTTTCCTGTACTGCACCTTGTTCTTTCATCTGTGTGATAGCTATTACACGTAAGTTGGGTACTAAAAATTATAATGACACTATTGCTTCTTGGACATAGACTAGCGTGAATGGTGTGTTCCTTGTCAAATGTTTGCATGTGGTCCTATACACCCATAATACTATTGGTAATTTGAGGTCCCAATCGTCTCTATTGACGTTACAGATCTTTGTCAGTGCGTTCTCCATAATTTTGTTGAAGGCTTCTACTGTGCCATTTGCATGTGGGTGATACAGTGTGCTCTTCTGGTGATGAACTTCAAACTCTTCCGTCAGCATGAAAATGGTGTTTTTTGTGAAGTGTGTTCCTTGGTCTCTCATCAAAACTCTTGGTCACCCAAATCTAGTGATGACTTGTTAAAACAAGAAGTGTGCAACTGTCTCTGCACTACAATATTTTACTAGTGTGGCTTCCTCCCATCTTGTTAGGTATTTTTTCGCAGTGATAATGTATATTTCCCCTGTTATTTTGGTTGGTGGGTTAATTGGTCCCACAAAGTCTATTGCCCATTTTTCAAATACCTGTAATATTACTTGTGGTTGTAGTGGCATATCATCCCCTCTGTTGGGTTTTCCTACCCTTTGATAGACGTCGCATCCCTGACAGTACTCCTTCGAGTCCCTGTGAATTGTTGGCCACCATAGTCTTGCGTGTAGTACCTTCTACGTGGTATCTTTTCCTGCATAATGCCTTTCTGTGATTCCCTTGTGTGATTCTGCTAAAATTCTTGGTTGTTCATGCTCTAATGCGTACCTTCACAAGATTTTGTATGCGCCCATATTGTATAGGTGTCATGCAATCAATTGATAGTCAGTTGCATGAACTATTGGGTTCTTCTTATACATGGTGGTATATTCTTGTGGTGCAGTGCCTGTGCTCAAGTACTGGATGATCGCTACGAAGTAGTCATCAACAATCTATACTGAGGATAAATATGCATCTGGAAAGTTGTCTTCTAAATTCTTATGTTCTTCTCCATTTGTGACCCTGGACAGGTGGTCAGGGACTGCATTCCATTTTCCTGGTTTAACTATTACTTCAAAATCAATTTCTTGAAATAGAAGTAACCATTGACAGATTCTCCCCCCCAACACTAGCTTGTTGACTAGGTATTTCAAGGTTGAGTCATCTGTAAACATCTTAAAGTGTTTTCCCAATAGATAATGTCTGAACTTCTGTAGTGTATAGACCATGGCTAGGCCTTCTCTTTCTATCGTGTTATAATTATGTTCCGAGTCTAATAACTTTCTGCTTAAGAGCGTTATTGGATGATATAAGTCTGTTTCTCCTCGTTGTGCTGAGATAGCTCCCAATGCTATCGTTGATGCATCTACATGCACATGGAATATCTTTTCCTAGTCTAGAAATACTAATATATATGTGGTAACCATATTTTCCTTCAAGGTATCCAGACCATGTTGACACTAGTCATTCCATTGATACTTTGTATCCTTCCTTAACAGTTTTTCCAGTGGTGTTGTGACTTGTGCATACCCTTTGATGAATTTCTTGTAGTATCCTATGTGCCCTAATGTTTCTCTTAGCTATTAGATTATTTTTGGTGTTGGTAAGTTAACAATGATGACAATCTTGGTTGGATCCACTAACAAGCCTTGTTTTCATACTAGATGGCCCAATAGTATCTCAAACGTTGTTCCAAATATGCATTTCTTGATGTTTAGTGATATCTAGCATTGTCTACATATGTATAACATCAGTTGTAGCACTTCCACATGGGTTTTCAACAGAGTATAAACTGTCTAGTCATCCAAGTATACTTCGAGGAACGCATGGATGAATTCCTTAAATGTTGCGATGACCACTCTAGAGAATATTGTTGGTGCATTCTTCAGTCCAAACGACATGACTGTGTACTGATAAGATCCCCATTCTGTTGTAAACGTGGTCTTGTGTCTATCCTGCTGTGCTATATTAATATGATGGTAGTTTAAGAATCCACCAGTGAATGAGTAATCTTCATGTCCCCCCACATTCTCTAACACTTCATCCATGAATGATTTAGGGAACGGGTCATGTAGGCATGCATCGTTCAACTTCCTCAAGTCGACACATATCCTGATCCCTCTTCCTTGTTTCTTGTCTTCTACTACCATCGAGCTTATCCATTATGATTCCTCAATTGGTTCGATGATGCTAACTTCGAGCATCCGGTCGATCTCATATTTAAATTTCTATTTATATATGGGGTTTATACTATAGGGTCATTGTATAATAGGTCTCTCTTCAGGTCTGAGTGGTATATTCATCTCTCCCAGTTGTCCGACTATACCCTCCATCACTGTAATTGTTGTGGGAAAAAAGGTCGCTATATTGGTGCTCGCTATATTGGTGCAACAATTCTATGATGCTTACTACTATGTGCTCATCCCAGTAGTCTCCAATGCTGGCCATTTTGGGCTACTCAGTTGTCCTGATGTTAACTTTCTTTACCTTGATTGGCGCAGAAATGAATTTTGATTCTATGGGTGTTCCTTCAACATATCTTTCGCCTTCTACTTCTTCGATCTGAATGTTGCATGGGTCATCTTCATTTGGTGCTTCCTCCTGTACATGATAACATGACAATAGTTCCTTGATTGTCTGTTTATTTCATTGTTGCTCTTCTATGATAAATTATATTTCTGGTTCTTTGATGAATAGTACTCCTTTGATTTGTTTGAGGGTTGCGTCTATGTTGGGGTTCTCATGCTCGAATGAGAAAGTGATTGTGAAGTTCTGTTGTAATTTCCTCCATGTTGTAGTTCCCTTGCGCAATTCCCAGTTTGTATACCAGTTCCCTGGTATGCCCTCTAAAGTATGTATGAAGTTATGAGGCCATTCCTCTAGTGGTGTCCTTTTCCACAACGTTTTTCACTTCGCCAAGTGTTTCGTTGATGCCTCTTTTCCATCGTATTTATGTTGTTTGTTGTATTCTTGTTTTGGATCAAACCTTATGCGCACTATTCACTTACATTGATACCAGTATGTGATGGTCTCTTTATGTGTGCCCCACCATCTTGCGAGTGTGGCATTGAGTGCTAATTCAAGTGCTAATAGTCGTTGGTTTTCTAATACTTCATCTTCATATTATGTCAAGAATGTTTCCAAATCATTTAGTCGATGGAAATTGGGTGGTCCTCTGATTTCTATGCCTACCCATCTTACTGCATGGCCTATGCTTGCACATCATCATGTGGATACTTCATGTAGTCTCTACTGCCAGTTTTCTAACCTAGTGTCTGAGTCTATTGTGCATGAAGTAATTCTCTGCCAACTAAGTACCCCATCTATAGTTTGCTTTAAGTAATCCTCATTGCGAGAAGTTTTTCTATACAAATGTCTGATCTCCCCTAATTCCACTCAAGAGGGTTCTATGAACCTCTCCCCTTCCGAGGGATCTAGTGATGCTATGACCCTGTATTCTCCAGATTCAAATGTCATTTTCCCGGTTTTCAAATTGATTATGGTCTAGTTGTCAAACATCCAATCCAGACCAAGCAGTGTCGAGTAAGGTGTTGTTCCATCCGCTATTTCAATGACTTCGAAGTATTCTTTAGTGCACACTACATCAAGATCTATTGTCACTCCTTTCAATCTACCTATTGGTAGGACTTTATGTTGGTTTTCTTGTTTTAATTGGACATTTGAGTATCCCAGTGTTGGCTCTCCCATACATTGTCAGGTCTTCTTAGGTATCACATTCACTTCGGATCCTAGCTCTAGTATAATGTCTCCCATATTGAAATCCCCAATTGTTAGTGTCCTATATTGATAGGAGATCTGATGATTCAGATATTATTTGTGGGTCTCATGACGAAGTTCTTGGCTTGTTGGTCTTGTTGTCTCTTGAAATAAATTTTCCAAGTCATTGTCATTAGGTGATAGGATGGATCATTAGATGAAATATTTTTGTTATTATTGAGTTAATTTTATTTAAGATGAGTTTTAGACTTGTCTTTTCAAGAAGTGATGAGTCTGTACTTTTATTAGAAAAAACTCCAAAATTTCACTTTCGGAAACTAAGGGCCATTTTTCAAAGCATTCAAAGCTACCGAAAGATGTCACTTGATGCAGTTAAAATGGCATGTGAAAGGCTCTCTAAGCTGCCGAGAGCGCAAAATTTTTCCAACGGTTGGCTTGTCCCATTAGAATCTTGAACCATCAGTAGTACACATGCCATCATCATCTCAAGTGCTGCCTAAATTGACTAAAATTGGATCATGATACGATCTGGGCAAGTGATGTATGTCTGATTATGATTATTTGGTAAGATCTTTTAACCCTAATGTAGTAGATTTGAATTCTCTGCCACCAACTAAGATCACCATAAGCTCACATCATTCATTTTTTACCTAATCTATCACGTTGTTTTTTGTCCTGGTAGAATGATACAATCATCACTATGATTTGAGTTTCATTCTTTATTAAGGGTTTATTCTAAAAGATTGTCATTCAAATATTTACCCCCATATCACAAGTTTTTCTTTTGTTGAGCCTTAATTCATCCTCCATCAACGTTGTTTGTCTCCCCAAGCCCGATTCCATTGTATTGCAGGTGTTGACATTGTTTTGTAGATGAAGAAGGGAGGAGATCTGCTCAAGAAAGATCTCAATGATATAGCATATCTGGAACATCATCCTGATATTTTCTAGATGTTCGGAGGTGTTGGATGCTATAGGTACTGTGAAAAACTACAAGGTTTTCACCAAGGAGTGGCTGAGGAATTTTCCTTAACCTTTGATGGATCCAAGGCCAAAGTGGGAACAATTGAGTTACAAGTTAATGAATCCACTGTTGCAGCAACAACAAAGATACCTAGGACTGGTGAAAGATGGTTTAAAACAACCATTACTAAAGATATTGAGTTTAGCTCTTATCTCAAGCCTGAATACAAATGTATTATTTGGAAGAAAAATATCCCTAGATCCTACTTGGAGGAAAAATGGCAACACTTGCTCAAAGAAATCCAGGTATAAATTACATGTGAAGGCACATATGGTAGAGTAATGTTCTACCATTTCAAGCTCATGAACCATTTCACAGGTAGATGTCCTTTGAATCTTCCCTTCTACCTTCATACAAGTTTGACAAAAATGACACACCAAGTCCAGGCCAAACCTAGCAAGGTGTAGGGTAGGATTTTCCATCGTATCCTTGTCAAACTCATAGTTCTTGAAGAATTGCAGAGGAGGGATAAAAATTTGGAGCATCTTCTTTTCTGGGGTGAATTTGAACCAGAACCCCAACCTAAGGAGAAAAATAAGACTTCATACACTAATTGTTCAACACCACAAAGTAGTAAAAGGAAAAGAAGATCCATTTCCCCAGTAATTGAAAAAGATCCAACCTCTTCTTCTAAGTCCAAGAGAGCCAAAAAGATTCTTGATTTCAGCCAAGCTACAGAAGGGAAAACTAGTTCCTCCGGTAAAAATGTTTTGAATCTTCCTTATATAGATTCAGAGGAGGAGGTTGAGATTATAGAAGAAGAGATGCCTGAGCAATCATATCCTTAAGAAACAACACCTGGATTCCAAATTTTTGAGCATGAAGCACCCTATCTTCAAATTCCTGAAGAAGCACCCTTCTCATCTAAAGCTCAAGACCTGGAGGTCCCTGAAGCATCAATATGAAAACACAGCAAGGTCAACAAATCATCAAAGATTGAAAATATTAAAGAAGAGATATCAGAGATGAATTTGCTTGAGAGGGTCATTAAATCCCAAAACCATCGTGTAAGCAACACATCAGATGAGGTAAGAGATTGTTTTGAAAGGTTAGCTAAAATGCATGTAAAGGAACAAAAGAGGAATACGAAATTTCTCAAGGAGAATCTTAAGTTGCTTAAAACGGTTAGATGTTTAAAGACCAAACTAAGGATTAAAATCCTAAACCTATAGCTCATCCTAGCATGGAGAAGCTAGCAAAGACTGCAAATAATTTGAATGAGTAACCTTGAAATTCAAAAGGTTGAAGGAATTTCAATTTTGAAGTTTTGATGAATATTTTCAAATCCTAGGATTTTGGCATCTTGCGTAGTTTTCAAAAGGCATTGTTAGCTGCCAAAAGATCCACTTTTGGTAGCTTATCCCTACTATTTTACGCTTCTAATCCATTGAAAGTGCAGGAACTGGAAGAATAGTCATCTTTTGCTCAGACTAAGGATTTTTGTTTCTAGATCATGCGGGAATAGTTTTTAAGGGAAGATAAGAATTAAAGGGATACAGATCATCATCTCTTTCCAGTTTTTGAGGTAGATGATAAGGAAAGAAGACTAAGTGGCCTTTCTATTTTTGGCCAGAATTGCTCAGCTGTCAAAGAAGGAATTCAAAAATGTTCTATGAAAGGCCACAACTCAAAAGGAATTCAAGAATACTGAGGAGATCAAATATTGAATTCCTTTTGAATTCTTGAATTCAGCAATAATTCCTTTCTATTGTCCAATGAGTAGCAATACACACAAGTTGTTGGTGGAAGTGGACATTCCCATGCATAATGTCCCAGTTGCTGACAATTGTGACATGTGATTGGTCCTCAAGCACATCTAAAACCTCCTCTGGATTTTCCTCCTCCTAGGTAGCCTTCTCGGTCACCTCTTGGCGTGTTATATGGTCGTTCCTGATTGTACTGTGTAGTATTGTACTAGGGCTGTGTCGGGTTATACTACGGCTACATGTTATTTCATGGTTGTTGCATACTATTGTACTGTTGTTCTGCAATGTTGTATGGAGCTGGGCTTGATTGAACTATGGCGTTGCTTGTCCAATCATCATTTCAACCTATACATTGTATGCATCTGATGTTCTTTCTCACATCAGATCCATAGTTTTGCAATCTTTGTCGTCGTGGCCCACTGACCTACAAAAGGTGCAATATGAATTCTTTGGAACTGTCCGGTATTTATACATCATTGTGCAGTGATAAGGGTCGTGGCCTAGTTTGTTTCATATTTTGCACCATAATCATCCCCGTGGTAGCGGATTTGGCATACCTGTTGCAATATATTATGCGAATGTTTGGCATTCGTTCTTGTGGTGTCCTTCCATCCTACATGTGGTTCACCAAATGACTTATCGTTTGTCCTTATTCTTATTCTGGTTCAGTTGAAATGTTAAATTCTTCAAATCCTCCAATTCCTCAATAGATGGGTCTCTTTGTTGGTACTGGTTCTCTTCTAGTTGCAAGGCTACCTGCAGAGCCTCTGACTGCATATGAAATTTCTATTTTCGTAATGGATATTTTAAGTGTGGGAGTAGTGAGTTGACAAATAGGTGTCGATGTTGCATCTTGGTCATAAAAATTTTTAGTTTTCCCTTTAGTCACTTGAATCTCTGGTCAATCTCCCATACAGATTCTCCTGGTTTCTGTCTTATCTCGATCATCTCATTTATGTATTGATCCTCTGATCTCGGCTTATGAAACTCATTAATTTGTAGCTTCTTAATGTCTTCCAGTGTCCTCGTCATTCTAAGGGAACTGTTTGTGTCTAGACTCATGTACTAGTCTAGTGTGTGGTATTTGAGCATAATTTCTAGTTGCACAAGTTTGGTATCTTCATAAGTGATATGTTTTTCCTCCCAGATCTTTGCACAAATGAACAAATTCTTCTCAAGGTCTTTTGCTGCTTCTCCTCGAAATTTTGGTAATCTGATAGTGGGATCGTGTCCTGCCATTCTAGATACTGAACTACTTCCTCCTCCGCCCAGTGTAGATACTTCACTAGTGCTTCCTGAACTGGCTCCTCTAGTTGTTTCTCCTAGTGTAGATGTGCTTCTTGTTGTCAAACTTCCTCCGAACTTCGGTTGTCTAAACAATGGTGTTCTCTTTGGTGTATTAGTTGCACATGGGTTTTTGGGTTCCACACTGACATTAATATGGATAGGATAGATGCCTTCTCCTCCCATTCTTGGGCCTCTCATATTCCTCTCATATTTTTCACGTAGGATTTTCTCAATATGCTACACATCCTGAATATCCTCTACCTCTTCCTCATCTCTCGCCAAGCCTTCCCTCGCGACTATGACTCACTTCTTGTTATTCACCTTATATTGGTAGGGTACTCTGCTATGCATCATTCCTGATGATGCCAAGATCCACTTGAGATGGTCGTCATCCATCATGATTGGGTCCAAGGGTTACTCCTCCTTGCTGGATTTATCCTCACCTCCTTCCATTTATCCTCTCTCTGTCAGTGTTTCCCCCCTTCCCCCATGCACACAAGGAAGCTTAGCTATCTGATTCCATTGTCATTACACATTTTTTATATAGAAGTATATTAATAGAATTATACAAGGATTGAAGGTACCTTCCTCGAGGTCCACATAGAAATTATTTCTCTGCTGCGTTGTATAACTTCATTGTCTCAACTACAAATTCAGTGATGAAAACTGCCACAATATTGTCAAGCCAAAATTCTACTGCACAGGTGAATTTGTTGTTCACTTGTTTTAACTGTTCAATCTGTACCCAAGTCGAATATATCTTTCAGATCTGATTTTTCATGTGGTTATCCTTCAACCTTAGTATCCACTCCTCTAGTAGATGCAGAAAATCACAGAAAACGACATCGTGTAAATCCGTAAACACATATTTATCCAGATATTTGCGAGGTGTGATTCTAGGGTTTCTGTTGTCTTGTTGTGCAAACTCTAGCTATTTGGTTCTCAGCCATCCTTCGATTTCTGATTTCATGTCTTTCCAAGCTCTCAACATTCCCTTCTAATGGCTCATTGGTGTTCTTGTTTCCATCATTCTTTTCTCGTTCAATCTATCTCATCTACTTAGTCCTCTTCTTGTTCCTTCTAACATGACAACAGAACCATTTTTTGGTTTATAAAATCCTCTACCATTTGAGTTATTGACCCAGGGTTCATGTCTTTCGGGTTTCCAATAAAGCCTCTAAAACTATCGACCTTCCTGGTGTTGTTGGGTATTTTACCCTACGGACTAATAAGCTAGGGTTCTAAGCCTATATGCAGATCATGACCCTTCAGATTTAACCTTTAACCTTCTACCCAAAATCTCAACCCC
>JZKD02S0876638.1:507586-518035 GCA_000966675.3 Picea glauca
TTTTGGGTATCCGCGGGCTGTAGTGGGCCTGCTAGCAGGTACCCGCGGGCTGTAGTGGGCCTGCTAGAGGGTACCCGCGGGCTGTAGTGGGCCTGCCAACGGATGCTTTTTAAAACTGGAGTTTTTAGAAGAGTTGTTCAACATGGCTTTGGCAATGAAGGGCAATGAGTTGGCCTGATGCCAGGTAATCATGTGTGGTGCAATTTAGGGTTATAACACCTGGTAAGCCAAAAGGCAACAAAGTACACAGAGTGCATTGCACAGTCTCACCCGAGATATATTTAAATGGGTGGCTGTAAGAGTCAAGTGTTTACAACCTAGGATTGAGTATGAGATAGGAGTTTATTAATACGATCCATGTACTATGAATCATTATTTCAATATACTATTACTCACGGGTGTGCATCTATATTTCACATTTTATTTCCCAAATCAACACAATCGTATTCCAAAACAATGCATTAACTCATTCATTAAGAATAACAATTAACTATTGAAAGCAAACAAAGATATACATCCATTCATCACATTACACAGATACTACCGTGGTTCACCATCTCCTAGGCCACATCCAAAAAGATTTGGCTCTTGGCTCTTTTAGTATGGTAGTTTTGCATCTCTAGTGTCGTGCGCTTACAATTCCATTAGATGGGTAATATCTGTATGAGGAGAACTAGATCGCACTAGGATCCACAACTTGTGATATAATCCTCAGATATTTCTTCTCTCCTCTGTTCTTAGCTCAACATCTTACAAAAATGGTTCCTAGCAGCATTACATAACACATCAACTCGTACATAGCTATGATAGAACATTACAAAATATGAAATAATACAAAAGTGAACCAACCTACATATCTCTATTTATATATATTGAGATATTCATCCATTTACAATGTATTACCAAAACCCTAAACCTACTAATGTTAGGTCTTCCTCCCATGCAAACATGTTTTTCTTCCTCCAGTTGTCGCTTTCCTTGTGCATGCTTGCTTGCATGCACTCATGTTGAGTTACCTTCCAGTTGTTACTTCCATTTATGCACGCTTTCTTTCCCATGATCATCCTTATTTCCAATTCATCCCGGTGCCAACATCTAGTCTCTCAGGAAGTTATAGGAGTGAAATACCAACTAGCTGAGTTAACTAGTCTATCAGTATTTAGTTAACTGACTGAAACAAAGTGGAGTGAGGAGGAGATCAGGGAATCATGGGTAATGCGCTATTCTGGTGATGATCCCAAGGAAAATTTTCATTAGATGGTGATGATACCAATGTTT
Organism: Picea glauca; assembly: GCA_000966675.3. NCBI lineage: Eukaryota > Viridiplantae > Streptophyta > Pinopsida > Pinales > Pinaceae > Picea > Picea glauca. Next base: position 508,865 of record JZKD02S0876638.1, read on the forward strand.
CATGGTGAAAATACCAATGTAGCATCTAGACTCCACTCAACTAATCAAACTGAAGTGAAACCTAAAGAGAATATTATCCCTAGAGGAATATTCTTCCTAAAATATAGGAGAATGAATAATGACTAATAAACAAGGAAAAAACTTAGGAAAAAAAAATCCTAGGTGTGTGTGAAGTAACTCCAACACTATGGAGAGGCTTTCAGGAATGTCTTTTGGGAATCCACCATGCAGGAGGAGTACATCTCCCTCCTCGAGAACTAAACTTGGGATCCGGTTCCCCTTCCTCCATGAAGGAAACTTGTCATTTGTAGATGGGTCTACAGGAACAAGAGTGTAGATGGGTCATTTTTCATTTGAAATCAAAAGGAATTCAAGAATACCGAGGAGATCAAATATTGCTGAAGACTTAGATGTTAAACATTTGACCCTTAAATTAGGATTTGATCCTACATATCATACTAGTTTTGATTTTATTCTATTTTAAGTATTTCAGATCCATTTTTATAGGATCTTGAACTATTATGTAAATGATATAAAGCCTATGTCTCTTAGAAAAGGATGGTTGGACTTGGGGGGACCTGAATGAAGGGATGGCATTGAAATCTCCCCATCCATTGTAGAAATGTTTCAAAATCTGTAAATGAATTTTATGAATGAATACAAAGGCACTATAGTTCCAGATTCCTGTGTTGTGTTTAAGTGGTGAAGGTTTCCCTAATGTAACTTGTTACTTTCCTATTTCACATGCTTTTTCTTTTTTTATTGTCTATGAGAAGATAATGTGCAGGATTTGTTCTTAACACCCTGTGCTGGATCGAAACAATATTTATGTTTTCTTCCAAGTTGAAATGTAGAATTCATATATACTCTGCTCTACATTTGAAATGAATTTCAATCTATTCTTCTTTTCCCATTTTATAATTTGAAAGGATCCACAGACATGATTATCCTTCCTAGTCACATTTTATCTTGGTTATTCATTCATCAATCGTCTTTAATCATTGACTCCATTTTTCCCAATGGTCCTTTTTTATGTCTCAACCAAACCAGTTAAAAAATCCATAAACAAACCCATGTTCTTCATAACTAGCCTAATATCCTATTCCCAAACAAATCTAAATTTAACAAAGAGATCCCTCTCTGAGTCTTGGAGGGGTAGATCCCTAACTCAAATAAGTTTTGTGGTTACCCCTGCCGATTTCCTTCTCGGCCTGGGAAATTATAGGGTGATAACAACAATGTTATCATTTATTCTAAATTCCCTACTTGTTCTTCTTCTTGTGTGTAGCTGGTTGATGGTTTTTTGTTCTAGTTTTTCTTCCATCTCGTTGCTACATTTATCTAGTATGTTTTGCAATATTTTCACAAACGAAGGATCACTTAATACTTCCACACATGATTTCAAAAAGCCTTTGATTGTACTTACTTGTCCCTTGGGCTGCATTCCATTTGTATGATCCATTGATGGAAGCATCTTATATTCTGGGGCTTCCTTGCACGGTTGGGTAGTTGAAGTCGACGTTGTGTTCTCCTTCTAAAATTCTTATATGGCTTCCTTAAAGGTCTCCTTTTCTTTTGGTGCGTCGAACTTATTTCTTCGCTCAATGTTATTCTTTACCCATTGGTTCTGTGTTGATTCCTATCGAAATACACCATTTCCTGTTTTCGTTCCTCCATGAGTGACTATATTGATATTTCGTATGTCACCCCTTGCTTCAGATGAAATCCACTGGACATTCTGATTGTTTTGATTCCTCTTTTCCTGAATATTTACTAGTAGTGTCGGACATTCATTTGTATCATTGTCCAATGCGTAGCAATACACACAAGTTGTTGGTGGAAGTGGAAATTCCCATGCATAATGTCCCAGTTGCTGACAATTGTGACATGTGATTGGTCCTCAAGCACATCTGAAATATCCTATGGATCGTCCTCCTCCTAGGTAGCCTTCTCAGTCACCGCTTGGCGTGTTATATGGTCGTTCCTGATTGTACTGCGTAGTATTGTACTAGGGCTGTGTCGGGTTATACTGCGGCTACATGTTATTTCATGGTTGTTGCGTACTATTGTACTGTTGTTATACAATGTTGTATGGAGCTGGGGCTTGATTGAACTATGGCGTTGCTTGTCCAATCATCATTTCAACCTATACTGTGTATGCATTTGATGTTCTTTCTCGCATCAGCTCCATAGTTTTGCAATCTTTGTTGTCGTGGCCCACTGACTTACAAAAGGTGCAATATGAATTCTTTGGAACTGTCCGATATTTCTACATCATTGTGTAGTGATAAGGGTCGTGGCCCAGTTTGTTGCATATTTTGCACCATAATCATCCCTGTGGTAGTGGATTTGGCATACCTGTTGCAATATATTGTGTGAATGTTTGGCATTCGTTCTTGTGGTGTCCTTCCATCCTGCATGTGGTGCACCAAACGACTTAGCGTTTGTCCTTATTATTATTCTGGTTTAGTTGAAATGTTAAATTCTTCAAATCCTCCAATTCCTCAATAGATGGGTCTCTTTGCTGGTACTGGTTCTCTTCTAGTTGCAAGGCTACCTGCAGAGCCTCTGACTCCATATGAAATTTCTATTGTCGTAAGGGATATTTTAAGTGTGGTAGTAGTGAGTTGACAAACAGGTGCCGATGTTGCATCTTGGTCATAACGTTTTTTAGTTTTCCCTTTAGTCACTTGAATCTCTGGTCAAATTCCCATACAGATTCTCCCGGTTTCTGTCTTATCTTGATCATCTCATTTATGTATTGATCCTCCGATCTCGGCTTATGGAACTCATTAATTTGTAGCTTCTTAATGTCTTCCAGTGTCCTCGTCATTCCAAGGGAACTGTTTGTGTCTAGACTCATGTACCAGTCTAGTGTGTGGTCTTTGAGCATAATTGCTAGTTGCACGAGTTTGGTATCTTCATAAGTGATATGTTTTTCCTCCCAGATCTTTGCACAAATGAACAAATTCTTCTCAGGGTCTTTTGCTACTTCTCCTCAAAATTTTGGTAATCTGATAGTGGGATCGTGTCCTTCCATTCTAGATACTGAACTACTTCCTCCTCCACCCAGTGTAGATACTTCACTAGTGCTTCCTGAACTAGCTCCTCTAGTTGTTTCTCCTAGTGTAGATGTGCTTCTTGTTGTCAAACTTCCTCCGAACTTCAGTTGTCTAAACAATGGTGTTCTCTTTGGTGTATTAGTTGCACATGGGTTTTTGGGTTCCACACTGACATTAATATGGATAGGATAGATGCCTTCTCCTCCTGTTCTTGGGCCTCTCATATTCCTCTCATATTTTTCACGTAGGATTTTCTCAATATGCTCCACAGCCTGAAGATCCTCTACGTCTTCCTCATCTCTCCTCTGTTCTTAGCTCAACATCTTACAAAAATGGTTCCTAGCAGCATTACATAACACATCAACTCGTACATAGCTATGATAGAACATTAAAAAATATGAACTAATACAAAAGTGAACCAACCTCTATACGATACCTACATATCTCTATTTATATATATCGAGATATTCATCCATTTACAATGTATTACCAAAACCCTAAACCTACTAATGTTAGGTCTTCCTCCCATGCACGCATGTTTTTCTTCCTCCAGTTGTCGCTTTCCTTGTGCATGCTTGCTTGCATGCACTCATGTTGAGTTACATTCCAGTTGTTACTTCCATTTATGCACGCTTTCTTTCCCATGATCATCCTTATTTCCAATTCGTCCCGGTGCCAACATCTAGTCTCTCAGGAAATTATAGGAGTGAAATACCAACTCGCTGAGTTAACTAGTCTATCAGTATTTAGTTAACTGACTGAAACAGAGTGGAGTGAGGAGGAGATCAGGGAATCATGGGTAATGCGCTATTCTGGTGATGATCCCAAGGAAAATTTTCATTAGATGGTGATGATACCAATGTTTCATGGTGACAATACCAATGTAGCATCTGGACTCCACTCAACTAATCAAACTGAAGTGAAACCTTAAGAAAATATTATCCCTAGAGGAATATTCTTCCTAAAATATAAGAGAATGAATAATGACTAATAAACAAGGAAAAAACTTAGGAAAAACAAATCCTAGGTGTGTGTGAAGTAACTCCAACACTATGGAGAGGCTTTCAGGAATGTCTTTTGGGAATCCACCATGCAGGAGGAGTACATCTCCCTCCTCGAGAACTAGACTTGGGATCCGGTTCCCCTTTCTGCATGAAGGAAACTTGTCATTTGTAGATGGGTCTACAGGACCAAGAGTGTAGCGGTTGGACATGTTAGCATATACAAATCTAAGCTAGTTTCCAAAGGGCTTCAATAGGTGCATGACATTGACTATGACGAGACCTTTTCTCCAATAGAGAATATGGATTCCATAAGTTTTGAAATTTCCATTGTGACAGCCAAGGGATGGAAAGTCCATTAGATGGATGTGAAAAATGCACTTATTCATTTAGATCTCTATGAGAATATCTACATGGAGAAACCCTAAGGATTCCTGTAGGATTCATCTTTGGTTTTTTGACTGAAGATATCTCTTTATGGACTCAAGAAGGCCCCAAGAGCATGGTATTCCAAGATGGAATCCTACCTACTGTCACATAAATTTGTACATTGTAAGTCAGATCCAAATGTTTGTTGGCATGTTTTTAGACAGAGGCAGAGTATGCGTGTTTGTCATTGATGGTGCGTGTTTGTCATTGATGATGAAGATCAGCATGATCAGATGGCGAAGATCAACATGATCAGTAGCATAGCGATAATGGAAAGATCAGCAGTGTAAGATCAGAAGGAGGAAAACAATCAAAGCACGATAGAGGTTTCGTTTCGGAGTTTCTCATGATCGGGAAATCCAAAGGAAAGAGGTTCAAACTCGCGATAAGAAAAATCATGATAATATCTGGACCGTTGGTTCCATAGAAAACATGGTGAAAGATCATCGTTTCACTGACTGAAAAGTCAAAGGAGTGAAGTGCTCGTTTGATTGGTGAGTGGTCATATCTCAAGGTCACATCGTTGAAGGCTTAAGGGAAGGAGCTAATTGCTAAGCTCCATCTCAGCGTTCTCAACTTGGAGTATCGAGATCCTTCATCATAGGAATTGCGATACGCGATATCACGAAAAGATATGGACCGTCAGATCACCAAGGATTGTGGATCATTCATCAGGCATGAAGAATGCTCATGATGTTGCGAGATCACAAAAATATCTGGACCGTTAGATCACCAAGAATTGTGGACCATTGATCACACATGAAGAAGACTCGTGAAGTTGTGAGATCACAAAAAGATATGGACAGTCAGATCACCAAGGATTGTGGACCGTTGATCAGGCATGAAGAAGGCTCGCGAAGTGGCGAAATCACGATAAGATCTGGATCATTGATCCAAGAGGGGAACATAGCGATATATCAGATCACGATAGTATACCCGAGACACGAAAGTGTGAAATACATTTTCGAATAAGGTTGTGGTCACCGTAGGTGGTCATGTGAGAGGAAGAAGCTAGCGGTGTTAATATCCATCTTAGAGTCTCGGTGATCATGAGTTGGAGTATCAAGACTCTTCATCACAGGAATCATGATATGAGAGATCCCGATGAGATATGGACCGTCGGATCATCAAAGATCTCGAACGTTGATCAGACTCGATGAAGTTTATAAGTTTGTGAAATACAAAGCACTTTTTGGCATAGCTTGTGTTCACCGTCGATGGTCATGTGAGGGGAAGAAGCTAGCGGTGCTAAGCTCCATCTCAAAGTCTCAGTGATCACGACTTGGAGTGTCGAGATACTTTATCAAAGGAATGTCGATATGTGAGATCATGAAATTCACATTATGTCTAGCGCTCGTACACAGCCAGTGGACATATGGGATAAATGCAAGACCCTGCCGATTTAATCCAACCATGCAGGTGAATTTTAATATGATCGGAGGGCTACTGTTGCACTTCATAGTTAATTAATCAGTTATGATGCATTTAGAAAAATGGATTCATGATTCGTGATCGGTTGGTGATTCAGTTGCTGAGGCATTTTTGACCAAGACGATTTGAGGTGTAACTGATGAGGCATGTGTAAATAAAAAGGTGAAATGAAGAGACTGTGAAGGGTTGGCTGTTTTAATCGAAAAATGTGATGAACTGTAAGAAGAGTAAAATTACAAGTTGCAGAGCTTGAGATAAAACTCAGAGATGAGTAACAGTTGTTGAATAGACAGAAGTAAGAGTAGAATAACAGAATAGCATGAAGCAAGAGCAGAATAGCATAATAGCATGAAGCAAGAGCAGAATAGCAGAATAGCATGAAGTAGAGAAGAATAGCATAATAGCATGAAGTAGAGCAGAATTTGTAGAATAGTTTTCGAAGTAGCGAAGAATTGTATAAGAGAAAAGAAGGGGTAAGAATTGAGACACCTATATTTTTTGTTTTTCAATCACTTATTCATAACCAGGGAGGTAGGGTGGTGCTAGGTCAGATTGTGGTCCTCTTATATTCGAGTTGGTGCTTGAATATTGGGAGTTGTAGCTTCCATCTAGTTGTTGCTAGAAAAGACAGGGTGGCAGGGTGGTGCTTGGGAAAACACAGAGTTTTCTATGTGCAAGTTGGTGCTTGTATAAGTGGAAGTAGGTGCTTCCATCCAGTCGATGCTGGATCACTCAGGGAGTTGGTGCTTCCTTCTAGTGGTTGCTAGAGAAACCTGATATTTGGTGCTCTCAAACAAGTTGGATCTTGTAAAACAAAGGTAGTAGCCTCACTTTGAGTTGGTGCTCAAACATAGATGATGTACAGAACTTAAAAGATTGCCTATCATTTCGAAGAAGAAGAGGTTTTCTCGCTTTATGGGTTTCCTTGTGAAAATTTGTTTCTGTATATATCTTATGTTTGAGTGATGCTCATTATTTATGGTGTTCATATGATGTATAATACTGATGGCCACTTGATGAAAGATTAAAAATGGTTTAATAGATTTAAAATTGTTTAAGCACAATAACAACTGATTCACCCCCCCTCTCAGTTGTCTTAGTAATTTCAACAATTGGTATCAGAGCGGGTTCCTTTTATTTAAAGGTAGATCTATAAGATTAAATATGACAAGTCATGAAGGGACTTCAGCGAGTAAGCCTTCTCTGTTTGATGGAACAAATTTTTCCTTTTGGAAGGTTAGAATGAGAACATACCTAATGGCCTTAGGTGTTGATGTTTGGGATGTAGTAGAGAGTGGATATACAAATCCTTTTGTGCTGGCTTCCAAGGATGATAAGTTAGAATTTAGCTTTAATGCTAAGGGAATGAATTCTATCTTGAATGAACTTGTAGATGACGAGTTTGTAAAGGTGATGCATCTTCAAACTGCCAAAGAAATGTGGGATAAACATATTAGCATCTATGAAGGAAATGAGAAAGTAAAAGATGCCAAACTTCAAACATTTAGGTTGAAGTTTGAACAACTAAAAATGAATGAATATGAAACAATTAGCAAGTATTTTTTAAGATTTGAAGAACTTGTGAATGCCATGAAGGGTCTTGGTAAAAAGTTTGAACACTCAAATTTAGTTCAAGAGATTTTAAGATCTTTGCTTGATAAATTTAATTCAAAAGTCTCTGCAATAGAAGAACTAAATGATCTTAAAACTCTGTCCATTGATCAAATCCTAGGAAATTTAACTGTATATGAAATGAGAATCAACAAGATAAATCTATTACTAGAGAAGCATTTTTTAAAGCAGACAAGAATACTGATTCAGATGTAGATGATATTGAGGCAAAATTTGTGAGAATGTTAAAGAAAGGATCAGGAAAATTTCAAGGCAAGCTTCCCTTCAAATGTTTTAACTATGGTAAGATAGGTCATTTTTCATCTAAGTGTCCCCATCAGAAAAAGGACCAGAACTCTGATGATGAAAAGAAGTACAAATTTAAGAAATATAGTAAGAAGAAAAGTTTGTGTGCAAATAATGACAATTCCTCAGAAGACATAGATAATGATTCATCATGTGAAGACAAAGTAAATGATTTTATGCTTATGGCTATGGGAGATCTTGATGATGAACACACAGGAGGTGAAATGGATGATGAAGAAGCTGTGGTTGATATGGAAGGTGAATTAATCAGTGCTTTGGAAGAAATTGACAGCCTTAGATGTAAGAAGATAAAAAAAAAATGGTTGTTGATGCAGCTTAAAATGAATGATAAAAAACCTGATGAAGACTTTTCTCTACTAAAAGTGGAGTTAGAAGAGGTAAAGAAAATAGAAGACATTCTGAAACAACATTTATCAGAGAATAAATCAAATTGTGAAGCCTTAGAAGAAGAGATAGTAAAAACCAGAAAAGAAATGGAGAAGTTTAAGGCATTGTATCACCAAAATCTCTCTAGTATTAAAGCCACAAAAGAATTAACTTCCATTATAAATCAACAAAGGAATCCAAAGTTGAAAGATGGATTGGGATATGAAGAAGGATCAAGCAATAATCATTCAAGTAATACAAAACCCATCAAGTTTTTCAAATCCTCAAACATTGACAATAGTCACTCTGCAGAAACAAAGAAAGAGAATCAGCCACCGAGAAGGAATGAAAGAAAAAGTACTAGAACCAAATCTATAGATCAAAGAGATTATCTGCATGAAAGATATCAACCTCCTCAAAGAAGACAGATTGTTCCAAGTTACAAAGGTTTTTTGTATGGCTATTGTTTTTTCTGCTCTAATTTTGGTTACAAAGATTTAGATATTCAATGAATAATCATCTTCCACAACAAAGATCAAGACAACCAAGCAACAAACAATCTCAGACTATAAATCATACGATGGTTGGGAAAAGGATGTAGGTTAAGCATAACAATAGTTATGAGCATAACAATCACTATGATCTTCTATTCAGTGAACCAGAATGTTACATTTGCCATAATTATGGACATAAAACTATAGATTGTCGATTAATGAATTACAAGCCAGATTTGATTCCCAGTGTTGAGAATGTCAAGTTTTGGAAGAAGAAAGTAGATGACAAGTGTGGACTAGTGTTATAAGTCCAAAAACAAAATAATTCCTGGTATATTGACAGTGGATGTTCCAAACATATGACTAGAGACAAAAGTAAGTTTCTAACTTTAAGTGAAAACAAATCAGGGAATGTAATTTTGGAAATGATGCACCAAAAAAAATAAAAGG
>JZKD02S0876638.1:541168-556478 GCA_000966675.3 Picea glauca
ACCCGATTGGTCCATGATCTCTATTTAAAGAGCATGGAGGGTCATTTGTCGATGATCGATTGTGAGAAACTCTCTTGTAAAATCTCTCTGTAATCTTTTTATTTTCATTAATAAAATGCTCCAAGTGGCCGCGTTGGCTGGGGCCATGGATGTTTCCCCGTAGGGGTTTTATTGCGTGAAAACATCGGTGTGTTGATCTTTGATCTGATTATGTGAGTGGTTACTGAAGGTGTTCGTCCTCTGTTGGAATACCTGTGTTGTCGAACAATATTTTGAGCATGCATAGCTCACCCCCTTTGTAATCAATTCCCTGAGTGTAATAAAATGGTTCTAGTTTTTTATGTCTTGGTTTAAATTCTTATACATTCTATGAAATGGATGTTTGGGTTATTTTCATGAATTACTAGATTGTGGTATGAAATCTATAGAAATCTCCATCTTGTTGGCCAATTTCCACTCACCCACAAATCATATCTCCTCCTTTGTGTTTCATTTTAGATTGTTGGTGGGTTTATTATTTTCCCATAGGTTGTACACATTGTTTTTTTGTTTGCTAGATGTTTTGGTTACTTATTTGGTGATTTTACAAACCATTGAGCATATTATTCTCTACCAGAGTGTTTTATCCCTTGCCTAGGAGAATTCAGAGACCCTAGGAATATTGTTTATGGCTTGGGTGAATTTAGAGTCCCCTGGGAGTTCATTTCACTACCTGGGAGATTTTTCTTTCCCACAAGTCACCCACAACATTTGGTAAATGATTATTACACATGGGAGAGTTTATTTCACTCCCATATCATCCCCCCATGTACTGGGACTCTTCTCCATACATGAAAAGGCACCAAATCCATTTTTGAACTCCCAACAATTATTATTTTTAAATGCAGACAACAAATCATTTTTTACACATAGCCACATTGTGATTAATTGTTTATATTGTTTAGAAGAATGCACATTGATGAGATAGATGATCAATAGGCTTACCATTTACAGATCATATGGTATCATAACAAGTTCATTAAATACCTTGAAGAAACTACCATGAGTAAAGCCTTGAACACAAAGAAGTTGGAAGAGTTGAGAGAATTCAATAGTTAGATCCAAGAAGAAAGATGGTATTAGAGGTAGAGAGTAGATGGGATACAAAAAAATTTCCAAGTATTGAGACTCCCTCAGTGCCATGAGGTTAGAATTAGACAAAATCATATAGTATCTCTTACAGTTGGGAGAGTAATTCATTGAGCTAGATAATTGGAAAGAGGAGAGGTTTATCAAGGTTACTACTAATATATACTAATTCAAGAGACCAATAAATCCCCTTCCATTTCCATGGTTGAAGCTAGTATCATGGCAGAGGAAAGCATGGTAAATTCACCTTCCAAAATTCTTCCTCAAGAGACCTTTGGTGACTTTGAAAAGCACACTAGAGGCATCGGTTCAAATTTTATGAGACAAATGGGCTATGAGGGCCAAGGGATAGTAAAGGAAGGATAAGGGACTATGATACCCAATGTATCTCAATAGAGGCCCAATCATGAAGGCCTAGGATTCAGTGGAGAATAATCTATCACAAGTGTAACTCAAACCAAATTCCTCAAGACAAGAGGAACCAGTAAATAATCCATGTGGAGCAAGGAACTCAAATTTTATTGTAGAATATTGGAAGAGGGAAGAAAAGAGTTGATTCTTCCATCCATATTTTCTCCAATTTTTGGGGGACCAAGCTAGTAAGCATCATCAGAAATTGAAAAGGCATGTCATATTTTGTTTTTGTTGCAAGAAAATGATTCATAAGGCTTGTGATTGTTAGCACCCTAGAAGGCCAAGCATTCCATGCAAGAATTATTTCCACTACTACAGAATGACTGGACATTGGGAGGCCAAATGTTGGATGATTCACCCAAAACTCCATCTCAAGAATTGAACAACCAATAAGAAATCACGGACTGTCAAACAAAAACAGGAGTTGTTTTCACTTTTATCCCAAGGAGAAACGATTTTCCAATGACCTATTACAATAGTAAATGCCATTTATATCCATGAGATGGAAACAAAGGTAATACCAAGGGAAAACTGTATTCATCTCTTATCTTCCATCCTATAGAATAGAAATCCTCTTTTGGATATTTTCCAGAGTATTCTTTTTGATCGAAGAAGAATATTGAAGGGATTTGAAGATTTTGGGGACCAAAATCCTTCAAATGGAGAGGTGTGATTCGAATTGGATCTTTGAAAAACCTTTGTAAAATTTGCAATAAGCACATCATTATTATTTAAAATGTATTTTTTTTTTGGAAAATATGGAAGTGGAATAAAACCATTTTGATGGTTGGTATTCCAAAGGAATCCATTAAAACAATGAATACTAAAGTGAGGAGATCAATGGGAGATGAAAAGAGAATTAGGGGAGAAATATTAAAGGATCAGAAATAAGAGATCAAAATGAAACATGCTCGAAGTCAATGGATAAAGAAGTCAAGAATCCTATCCACATTGAGAAAAAAGGTGTCCTGAAGCCATGGTTATCTGTAATGAGTAAAAATGCATGAGATTTTGAGCATGCATAGCTCACTCCCTTTGTAATGAATTCTTTGAGCATAATAAAATGGTTCTAGTTTTTTTTTGTCTTGGTTTAAATTATTATATGTTATGTGAAATGTATTCTTGGGTTATTTTCATGAATTAATGCATTATCATGTGAAAGATATATAAATCTCCATCTTGCTGGCTGATTTCCACTCACCCACAAATCATATATCCTCCTTTAGGCTACAATTTAGATTGTTGGTTGGCTTATTCTTTGCACACAAGTTGTACACATCATTCTTTTGATTGTTGGATGTTTTGGTTACGTCTTGGGAAATTTTAAAAACCATTGGGCGTGTTATTGTCTAATTGATCATTTATCCCTTTCCTGGGTGAATTCAGATACCCTTTGGCATAATGTTTATGGATTGGGTAAATTTAAAGTCCCATGGGTGTTTATTTCACTTCTTGGGAAATTTTCCTTTTCTACAGATCACCCACGACATTTGGTAAATGATTCTTGTGCTTGGGAGATTTCCTTTCACTCTCATTTAATTTCCCATGGAAATGGGACCCTTCTCTATACCTGCATAGGCACCAAATCCATTTTTGAACTCCCAACAATTCATTTTTTTGTAATGCAGACCGCAAATCCATTTTTGTACATAGCCAAATTGTTATTCATATTTTATATTGTTTAGAATCATTTGTGCTAGTGAGACATACAAGACATAGGCCTATCATTTACAGATCAAAAAGTAATAATATCAAATGACTAATTCTTGAGGTTACTCATTCCATAGCATTCTAGGTTCACCAAGTTTTTTCCTTTGACATGTGTTGTATGTCAAGATTGTTTTTATATTTTGATTATGTAAATGAAATTACACTAACTTTGCATGAACATTTGAATAATTATGCACTACTATATTTGGGGTTGAAATCTGATGTTTGAATTCATGTTTGTTGAAAAAAATAGTCTTGATGTCAAGAATCAATTAAAATTGATGAAATTTGTTTTGTTTTTTGTTCCCCCCACAAAAAAAATAATGTTTACTAACCAAAGTTTAAGATGTCACTTAAATGATGTCAAGTCCCCATAATCAGTTTTTAAATTTTTCAATATACCTAACATCAGTTAAATGTTGATTAATCAATGTTTATGGAAAAAAATTATGTTGATGAATGTTTTATACTTTCGACATGCCTGTCGATAGAGTTGTTTTCCACCCTTCAAAATCTAGTCATGAAAACGAAAAAAAATTATTTTTATAAAGAGTTTGGATTATGTGACATGTTACTAAAGTAAAATTTGTAAATGTGTTGACCCTGCACAAAATATATCTAGATAGAAAATACTACACACATTTGCAGAGAGAAATGGAGAAAGAAGAAGGAGGGAAAGAATGGAAGAATTCTCATTAACCGTAATGAATAATGAATAATTTACACATGATATACTTTGTATAACTCAATGAATGTTCCCTGGAGGAGAACCAATGCACCATAGTGGTGGTATAGAGTGATATGGACACACACTAATAGTTACGGGAGTGAACTGCCACCTAGTCTAGTCTCTCGGGCAATTATGAGAGTGAACTGCCACCTAGCTAAGTTAACTAGTCAACCAGTCTTCAATTAACTGACTGAAACAGAGTGTAGTGAGAATTATATCAAGGAATCAAGCGTAATGCACCAATCTGATGATGAACCCAAGGAAAGTATGCATTATCATGGTGATGATCACAATGTTGCATGGTGACAAAACCAATGCAGCATCTATACTCAACTCAAATAGTCAAGCTGAAGTGTCAACTGAAAGAGAATATTCTCTAGGTGGAATATTCTCTCCTAAAATATAGGATACTGGATAATGACTAATTATGACTAATAAAAAAGGGAAAAACTTAGGAAAAAGAAATTCTAGATCTGTTTGAAGTAACTCCAACACCCCCCTTGAACATCACTATGGTTAAAACAAAGAATGGGTTTGGGCAACAAGGCCATGTTAGGCACCCAACTACAAAAGATACACTGAAATAAAGTGAGGAAAGAGGGAAAACCTCATGGTAAGCCCCCCCCGCCCCTCAAGGTACAATGTATGTAAAAAGAAGAATTGTAGTTGCTAGGAAATTGTGTCCTTCACTCCAATACGACTTCACGGAGAATAGAGATTGGAACTTCTTCTCAGTGAAGGTCTTGGTGAAGATGTCTGTTGTCTGTTCTACTAAAGGGAAAAGATGTAGGTCGATGATCCCCTCATGTACTAAGTCCCATATGTATTGCATGTGGATCTCAATGTGCTTCATCCGCTACCTATGAAATGGATGTCTCAGAACTTCAGAGTGCTCTGGTTGTCACACCAGATGACGATCGGCCAATGAAAATGAATTCCCAACTCATTGAGAAAATGTTGTAGCCACATAGCCTGAATGGTTATGTTAACTACCCCCTCTGTACTCTACCTCAGATGAAGATAAATAAATGGCAGATTGCTTCTTTCTCGATCAACAGATAGGCATGAAAGAAATACTGAGTGAGTAACCAGATGTGGACTTGCGATCAGTGCTATCGCCAACCCATTCAAAATTAGTAAACCTGATGAGATATAATGTAGATTTTACTGCACAATGAATCAAAAAGGTGATGGTGCCATGTACATATCGAAGGATATGATTTGCAACCTTCCAATGTAGCTCATGTGGCTCTTGCATGAACCTAGAAACTGTGCCAACCGAATAGGAGAGGTCTGGTCTGGAGTGTGTGAGATACAAGAAGATCCCCACTAGTTGTCTATACATTGTGTGGTAAACTAGTGGATTCTCCCCACCATCGTCAAGTTTGACTTCTGATAGGAAAGGAGTCAGATCATACTTTCTATCTGTCATGTGAAATCTCTCAAGGAGATCTCGTGCATACTTGGCCTGAGATAGTTTGATGCCCGATGCATCTTGACTGACCTTGAGTCTAAGAAATAAATGTAGCAAACCCATGTCCTTCATAAAAAACATGTCATGTAGAATCCTCTTGATTGCAACAATCCCTGAAGTCGAGAAACCGATGATCAAAAAATCATCAACATACATAACTAAGAGTAGAAGTGAATCAACCATCCTGAGCATGTAGACATTCAGCTCTAATTTACAACATACAAAGTTCTGTGACAATAGGTAGGAGTCCATCTTGGCATACCATGCTTTTTGAGCCTGCTTGAGGCCATAAAGGGACTTCCTTAGTCGAAAGACGAAAGATGAGTCTTGCATAAATCCCTGGGGATACTCCATATAGATATCCTCAGAGAGATCATCGTGAAGAAATGAATTTTTCACGTCCATATGATGGACTTCCCATCCCTTGGTTTCCACAATATCAAGTGCCAATCATATGGAAACCATCTTCACTACTGGAGTGAAGGTATCATCATAGTCAATACCATGCACCTACTGAAATCCTTTGGAAACAAGCCTATATTTGTATATGTTAATATTCCCATTCGTTGTGCTCTTCATCCTTTATACCAATATGCATCTGACAAGTTTCCTTCCAGAAAGAAGGGGAACCAGATCCCAAGTATAGTTCTCGAGGAGGGATTTGTACTCCTCCTACATGGAAGATTCCCAAAACGGATTTCCAATAGCCTCGCCATAATACTGTGGATCTGAATACTGAACCAAGAAAAAATGCTTGGAGGGCAATGGTTTAGTGGCAGTGAATGCAACAGAAGGCTCCTAGAAATCATATCAAGTCCTCCTAGTATCGGCTAGATCACCAACGATATCCCCTACATCCTAAAGAGTAGTATGTGTCCTCTTGAGGGTCTTCTCTGGCTCTACAACTACATCTGAATGCTCTGACTCTGCATCTGACTGTACTGACTCAGAATATTAATCATCTAAGTCCTATGAATCATAACTCTCATCTGAAGAAGAGTCGGCATGTGCATGCTCATCATCTCAGACACGTGGAAGAATGAAGGTGTTTGCATGCAGCTGTTGAGGTACATCCGAGACACTTTCCTTCAATTGGACACTATGCTCAATGATTATTTAGTCCAAGGAAAGATCAATATTCCTATATCCCTTCACACCGTTGGGGTATCCAACAAAAATACACTCAGTTCTCTATGGATCAAGTTCCTTCCTCTTTTTAGAGGGAATACGGGCCCATGCACGTGAACCGAAAATGCGAAAGTGGGTCACTTCCAGTTTGAGGCTGCTCCAAGAATTGTAGGGGGTATTATCCTTGATAGATCTATGGGGATATCTGTTTTGGATATATATTGCACAATTAAGTGCTTCGGCCCATAGTCTCTGTGGTAGTGACTTTGCATGCAACATGCAAGATGCCATCTCCTTTAGAGATCTGTTTTTCCGCTCAACAACTTTGTTTTGTTGCGGAGTATAGGGAAATGTGTGATGCAACTAAATCCTTTATTCATGGTAAATATTATGGATCTCATGATTGGCACACTCTCCCTCATTATTAGTTTGGATGAATTTGATTTTCTTTCCGGAATGTGTCTCAACCAGGGCTTTGAAATCTTTGAGGTGTTCAAAGACCTCAGATTTATTCACACACACCTAGAATTTATTTTTCCTAAGGTAAATACTTGTTTATTATTCATAATTAGTCATTATCCAGTCTCCTATATTTTAGGAGAGAATATTCCACCTGGAGAATATTCTCTTTCAGTTGACACTTCAATTTGACTAGTTGAGTTGAATCTAGATGTTGCATTGGTTTTGTCACCATGCAACATTGGGATCATCACCATGATAATGCACACTTTACGTGGGATTATCACCATACTGGTGCATTACCCTTGATTTCTTGATCTAATCCTCACTACACTTTGTTTCAGTCAATTAATTGAAGACTAGCTAACTAGTTAACTTAGTTATATGGCAGTTCACTCCCGTAACTTCCTGAGAGACTAGACTAGGTGGAATTTTACTCCCATAACTACTTGTGTGTGTCCAGATCACTCTAGACCACCACTATGGTGCATTGGTTCTCCTCCAGTGCGCATTCATTGAGTTATACAGAGTATATCATGTGTAAATGATTCATTATTTATTATGGTTTATGAGAATTCTTCCATTCTTTCTCTCCTTCTTATTATTTCTCAATTTCTCTCTGCAAATGTGTGTATTTGTTTCTATCTAGATATATTATGTGCAGGTTCAACACATTTACATGGTATCAGATCCGATGGATTGCTATGAAAAATATACAACAAAAAAATTTGCAGGTACAAAAGATTGAAGACAGCAGAAAGATGGATTTCCAAAAATAATTCATTCTTACACTGTACAACTACTTTTCATGGAAGGAGAAAATAGTCATACATATACGAACTAAAGGATTTTATAGGTTAATCTTGAATACAGACACATAATTGGCATCATCCATAGAAAAATCCAACTACTTAAATCAAATCTACGAAGCATTCAGAGAAATTTGCAGTCTTATTTCTCCTGATCTCCTTTTTCACATATCTTCCTGTAAGACTCCCAATGAATATTTGACCACCTTGGAATATCTGTTTGGAAAACAGAATGAGATGAGGGGACACATTTTGGAGGTGGAATTGCTCACATTGGATCCAAAAATCTTCGACAATAGCCAATATTTCTTTACAAAATTCAAGGATTTATTGTCGCAACTCAAAGCTTGCAGGGTTGATAAATCTAAGGAGGAGTGTTGGCATAGGGGTATACCTAGGGTTCAACGCTACAAGAACGTACCAAAAAAACCCTAAATACTGGCCCTTTCGGTAGCACCTACGAAGTAGATGAAGTCTCACCCGAGGTAGAGGCAGGGGTGGTTGCAGGACTCCAGTCTCTAGAACCTTAGCTGGGACACATATCTATGATTGTAACACTTTAACATAGCACTTATAAGTTACATTTCATTAATATTCAACCTTATTTTACAACACAACTAAACCCTAACAACAAATCAACGCAATATTTACACAGATCCAATAGATTCAAGTACTAAGCATACCAACATAGATCATATCTATCATTTATTCACATTATTCAGCACTATGTTACCATATTAGATCCTTATAAGAATACATCAGTACACTAAGAATTCAATCACATAGATAAGATAAAAACCATAAAGCACATAGCAACCATAATGCAGGATATACATGGTTCACCCCACCCCGGGGCTATGTCCACCAACTCTTCTTCTTTATTTCTTTCTATCAATATTCTACATGCACAGAGACATGATATGTTACTCCATAGAGGAAAGGATATCTGCGCACCTCTCTAGATCCTCTTTCCCTAAATTATAACACAAAGGCTTCCATAATCGCTTACAATCACTTACACTTATCTCTGCAAGTCTCACACAATATGCACAAATAAATTGGAATTATCGCTTGCACTTAGCAATTAACACTTATCACTTGGCATCATATACTTGTCCCTCATTCAATCACATAGATTGAACTACTTCCTACATCGCTTATATTTCTATTTATATATTACAAAATGGGCCTAAACATGGGTAAACCCATGGGACGACATCTCGATTCTCGTTACATAATCCCAAAACCCAAAAATCCATCAAAAGGGGCCGATATTCTGTGATCTCTACTTCAACTTGCGCTTCGTCTTCAACAACCTATCAAATTTCCAAAAGAAGGTCAAACCTGACCAAGGATCCTCAAAAATTGGTCAAGAGCCAAAAGGCCCCAACACTCACCTGTGACTCCTCTCAAGTCACTCTGGTCTGGGTAGCCGTGCTTCAAAATCCTCGATCTTAGATCAAGTTGTTTCGGCCTATTGGTGCACAAGGGCCTCCTGCTCGGTGAACTCTTGGATGACTACTTCATTGACAGGTCCCTCTAAACGTTGTTCAACTGCAGTGACTACTTTTTCCAACTCTGCACCTCGGCCTTCAATCTCCTCAAACAGTTGGCAAGCTTCTTCCTAGACTAGTTGGAGCCCTTGAGTCACTTCCATGACTTTTCTATGAATGGTGTGGACCTATTTTTGAGCAATGCGTTGTTCTTGGGATCGTTTCATCCTTTAAACTGCTGACAAGAGATTCAACTGTGCCTGTACTATTTTTTCTTTCTTCTTTTCCTCCCGGAGTTGTGACTCCAGTACCTTTAGCTCAGTATATTTAGTGAGTCGCTCATAATTTTGTGCACTACGAGCACTTAGTTGTTTGCATTCCATAGTGAATGCTCTGATCCTCTCAACTGCACTCCGAGTAGTGGATTCTCTTTGATCTTGCATGTCTTGTGGGGGTACTTGGCACTGTTTGTAGCTCGATGTCTATGATTATATGTTGAAGTTATTGGATAGCTTCTACAAGCTGCTCTACTTGATGTTCCACTTGGTCTTCCTCCTTTTTATCTAATCCTGTCACAGAGCGAAGTGCTCTGTTGACTTCTTCTTTTACTCCCACCTTCTCTGCGAGAAACTTCTCTTTCTCTTGTTGGATCTGCGCTTTCTCTTCTTCAAACTTAGTTTGGAGGGCAGCCTTCTCTTGCTATGAAACTTGGTGTTACTCTATGACTAATTTTTGTACTTTCTTTAGGGCCTCTATGGCCTATTTAGTTTCTTCCTATGTGCGACGAAGGGGAGCTTCGATCACATCAGCTAGTGTGTGGAGTTGGGTAGGCTCATCTCCCAACTCATGTGCTTCTGATGGTGGCGGTGCAGTGGATACTGCACGAATGGATTGAAGTTCCTATTGTACCCCTCTGAGTTCAATCTCGATTCTATCATACATCTCCTTATGCTTGGCTTCATGTTTCTACAAGATGTCCTGCAAGGCATCTGCTACAGCGGTGATGATAAAGTTGAAGTCATCTACAGTGAGAATAGTCTGTATCTTAGTCAAGGTGGCTCTAGATTTTTTCGGGAAGTGGATTTCATGAGAGAAACCTTCCTTTTATTCAAGGGATCAACCTCATCAGTAGGGTCCCTAGGCGGTGTTACTTTTCCTTGCTTCTATTGGTCCTCTTTTCCATTTGTATCTTCTACTTCATCATCACCCCCTTGTCGAGGTGATATTGAAGAAGTTCCTTCCGATGTGCTGATCAAGTTTTGGACCTCTTCGGTCTTCTTCCTTTTTCTAGGTCCAAGAAGATACTTTTGTTCATGAGTGGTCTCAGGGTTTCCGATTAGTTCAAGGTCTGACATTTCTGCGGGGTCTGCAGGAATGAGGCATTTTTCATACCGGTCCTTGGTGATCTCTTCAAGGTTCTCCTCTATGAGCTTGTAGTATGATTGAAGCTCTTATTTGTGCTCATCTGTGCATGCTGTGATATAAATGAAGTGTCGATCTGTGAAGAACTTGATGAGGGGTCAGAACCAATGCAGGGAATTCAGTGTCATGTGAGAGACAACTTCGATATCCCTCTTCAGTTGGAGATAATAGGTATGAAATACCACATTCGACTTCCACTATTTTCCCATGTCGCTCGAGTACCAAAGTGTAGTGAACTTCACAGCGAGAGGCTCAAATGGTTCAATGTCTGGGAAGGTTTCACCTTCCAACATTTCTCAAGCGATAATGCAATAGGATCAGGAGCCAACTAAAGTGGAACTCATAGCTATGATCTTGAGCTTCGCGGTAGTCTAATTCCATTTGGTTTACCAAGTACTTCGCCTAGTTCATCTGGAGTCCTTCTACACATTTCCTAGCTAGGTCAACAACGAATCATGTGACTTGTGTAGGTTGGTTCTTCCTCACTAGCTTCCCTGTGATCAGCTGGCATGCCAAGCGCACTACGCCACTATGGATGGAAGCTACCTTGTAGCCTCATGTTCCCTTTTCTACATCACCATAAGTGTCCTTAATTCTCTATGTTAGGGCACAGTCAGAAGCCTTCCCTGGGTAGAAGTCTTGTGGCTCAAGTCCTTGCATGCTCAATACGGTGATCCTATGGATCAACGTAGGATCGAATATGATGCATCTATATAGTCATAGATAATAACCATGATAACATGAGAGAAGGATCTTAATACACATGTTAACCTCCTGGTGCCTTCCAAAGTGTGGGATATTGATCACATTCAAGAGGGTGGATTTGTGTGAGGTTCATAGTCCATGGTTGGGGGATTATTTTCAAGTTCTTCCCCTTCACCCTGGTCAGATACTTGTAAGGAGAAAGCATGTTGTAGTTCTTGTAGTCACCTAGGTTGAAGTCATTGAACTTCAACGCCGCAATATTATCTTGTTGTGTTCTGACTGTACGTATCCCCTTCGGGAGGTATGAAGTAACCATGGTGTAATGAAAGTCCCTAGGGACACTATCACGAATCACCACGCTAGCTAGAGGCATGATGTAGTCGGGTAAGATGGTTGGGATTAACTTTGTGTTTTCTAGATCATATATGTGCTTGGTTCTCTTCCCTATTGTCGGTCGGGATGGTCTGGATCTGTGAGCATTTGACAAAGAGGATTTCACTCCTCACTTCGATGAATATTGAACTCCTGTGGACATCACTCTCATGTCCATTAGACCAATTAAAACTTCCTCAACTAAATTCTCCACAGCATTGAGCTCATTCGACATGCGCGCTCTCGATCAGAAAAATCGGGTGGATGGATGAGTTCTCAAAGAAATAGAATAAGTGTCGATCTTACTAAGTAGAGCACAATAGAAATGGGTTCTCTTGTTATCTCTAATACAATTCGCAAAAGTGTTCTCGGTGCAATAGTCAATGGACTAAGTAGACACGATGTAACAGATCTCTCCAACGGATAAGAAGTTTTCCATCAATGCAATTTTGTTTGTTGTGGCGCGGTCCCAATGGTTCGATGGAGAGATTTCTTGTCATAAATGTTGTTCTAACCATTCTAGAACATCGGTCCAATGGTTATAATGCTTCCAACGGTCATATCGCTTCACCATGGAAAAGTTCCATGGGGCATTGTTCTGATATCTTGACAAAGTTCCAATTTTGCAAATATTCCGTATGCGAAGTTACCTTTGGGCCCTTATGTAACTTTTCGATCTTTTCTCTCTTCTTACTGAGTTTCCTAGCCTTCTTCCTGGTGATCTTCATCGTGGTATTCCTCTTTTCATTCTGATTCTTGTCTTCTTTTGGTATAGCAACTTCGTGTTGTTGAGATTCTTTCATAGGATTAGAGAGTAATATTTCTTCTCTATCTGGGGTAGGTGCTCTACTCGTCTATGAATCTTCTTATTTTCTTTCAAATTTGTGATCCAAGTTTCTGGTTCTCAATAGCTTCAATTTTTTTTCATGTTCTGCAATCAAGTGTGATTTTCTCCTAGTCATGAATTATTTTAATTCCTTCTTTTTCTGTTCTAGGGCCTCCTCTTCTTTCCTTCTGGTCTGATATTTCTTAATCCAGGTTTTTCCTAATAACATAGTAAATGGAGCGATGTTTTCAATGAATTTAAAAATATCAAAATCTTCCTATGTCAAAGCTCCATGAGCACTTATAGATACCTGGGTGAGTCTTCCACATAGGATTATCAACTTTCCCCTGAATAGTCTTATTCGTCCCAATGAAGGAGTCATATCAGGATTTCCTAAATATTCCCAAGTTCTTTTTGTCATGATATTTACCTATGTTTTCTCATCCAGAACACATTCTATGTCGAAGTCTCCTATTCTTTCTTCTATGCATTCTTTTTCTTTGAAGATCACTGATAAGTTGATATCTTTGTGATCATTTAGGGTTTCTTTCATTTGCAGTAGTACAATCTTTGATTATGTCTGGGGTTCTTCCATGATCTCAGTTTCGTGACCTTCCTCAAGGTTTTCTTGTCTCATATTCATTCTGTCAATCTTAGCAATCATTCTAAGGAAATCTAAAACTTCATTGTCCATAGATTTACAACAAATACAACTAGGTATTCTTCCAAGGAATTCCTTAGAAATATGTATCGGTCTTATGAAACTGTAGAAAAGGGTTAATCCTCTTCTTTTCTTAAATGATCCCCAGCCTCTCCTATACTATGCATTAGGATCATAGTAGCTAACCTGAAAAAAATTCTTTCTGGGATCCTGCATCCATTTGTTAGTCCAAACATTCTTTCTATGCATAGGAATAACATATCTTTCATTATTTCTATCATATCTACTCATATCAAGCCTTTTCTCTTCTAGTTGTGCCCTAGTTTTCAATCTAGGATAACTTTTATCAAACATACCTAGATCCATACTCTTGAAACAAAAAATTCCACTAATCTTATTTTCAGCAGAGCACAAAGCTTCTAGATCTAAAAATTTTCACTATTCTTACCTTTAAAGCTTCCAGATCTAAAACTTTTCACTATTCTTACCTTTATCAGAGCACAAAGCTTCGATATCTTACCTATTTTCTTTGGATCTAACTTCTCTTCCTAGCACAGATCTTTACAGGTCAAGTAGAATACTGCGCACTAAGGCAACAGATCTACGCACAGAGCTTTCTTTCTTTCCTTCAGTTCCCAACAATCACAGTTTCAAGTGCTGGAAACATAACCATTTGTTGTCATAGGGGCAGACCCAGGGTTCAACACTACAACAACTCACCAACAAAACCATAACTACCAGCCCTTTCGGCAACACCTGTGAAGCAAATGAAGTATCACCCGAGGTAGAGGCAAGGGTGGTTGCAAGACTCCAGTGTCTGCAACCTTAGATGGGACACATATCTGTGATTGTAACACTTTAACATAGCACTTAGCAGTTATAGTTTGTTAATATTTAGCCTTAGTTTACAGCACAACTAAACCCTAACATAAAATCAACCCAACATTTACACAGATCCAATAGATTCAAGTACTAAGCATACCAACATAGATCAGATCTAGCATTTATTCACATTATTTAGCACTAAGATACCATATTATATCCTTCTAAGTATACATCAGTGCACTAAGCATTCAATCACATAGATAAGAGAACAACCATAAAGAATAGAGAAACCACAACACATGATATACGTGGTTCACCCCCACCCTGGGGCTACGTCCACTAACTCTTCTTCTTTATTTCTTTCTATCAATATTGTACATGAATAGAGCCATGATATCTTAGTCTACAGAGGACAGGAGATCTGCACACCTTGCTAGATCCTCCTTCCCTGAATTAAAACACAAATCCTTCCATAGTCTCTTACAATCACTTACACTTAGCTCTGCAAGTCTCACACAGTATGCACAAAGAAATTACAATGACCACTTTAACTTAGAAATTAACACTTAGCACTTAGCATCACATACTTGTCCCTCCTTTGATCACATAGATAGAAATACTTCCTACATCACCTAAATTTCTATTTATATATTACAAAATGGGCCTAAACATGGGTAAACCCATGGGAAAAAATCCCCATTCCCGTTACATAAGCCCAAAACCCAAAAATCCCTTAAAAGGGGCCGAGATCCTGTGATCTCTGATTCAAATTGTGCTTTGTCTTTGACAGTGTGTCGAAGTTCCAAAAGTAGGTCAAACCTTGTTTCAGGATTAATCTGTAAGTGCGGACACGAACTGATCTCCCTAGATCCACTTGGATCTAGAACAAAACAATACATAATACTACTCTTTCCCTAGATATAGCCTATTGAGTGAACTAAGAGATAAGGGTTATGGACATACCTTATGAACGCTTTCCTTAGATATCTTTTGTTCCAATCTTCGCTCCAATTCTCTTGCACCGTTCAGATCACAACATCACAAACCAATCGAAGTAAAGGCAGATTAATATATTCAATAGCTAGTCTATACATGTGATCAAGGAATCATGTAATAAAGTGACATCATCTTTATGGGAAAGGGACATATTACTG
>JZKD02S0876638.1:556528-575786 GCA_000966675.3 Picea glauca
GCATGAAGAAAATCAACCACTTGTGATGACCTTGCTGTAGTCTCTTGCTGTTGTAGCATCAGTCCTTCATACAGGCTTCCAACAATTCTCCAATCAATCTCTTGCTAGCTTGCTTGTTGTAAATTTTTCCATGAGCAATCTCCTCAATATATAGGAGAAGATAACTTAGTTACTTGGATAGAAAATGATCCCAAGATATCTGGAATGCCAGTACTTGAACAACCATTCATTAGCCAACTCATTCTTCTCGAAGATTCTCTTCTATAAGACTCGAGAACTTCATATTTTTCCCCTTTAAGAATATGTTCGCACCCTAACCTTTTTTACAATGCGAGCTATTCGCACCCTAGCTTAAGGCAGCCGCCGAGAATCAGGCATTCTCGCAGGCAAGTATATAGGCAGCCTGCGAACTATCTTAAAAAACACAGTTTCTGGAAACAAACAGTTGCAACTTTGCTTAGGAAAGTATTCTTATTGAAGAGCTTGATTTTCCTATCATCATGACATCATCATAACATCATCACGATGACCAAAATTGTGGATAACAAACCTGACAAAGGATCCTCAAAACTTGGTCAAGGGCCAACATGGAGAAAAAAATGGTTCTCATCATTCTCTCCAAACTTGGTCCTAAATTATCTATATTCGTATCCACATTCCATTCTATTAGATTCTCCTCTAGAACCACCTAGAATATTCCTTCTCTTGACGAATTTATCAAATCTCTGACACAAGAGTAAACCAAGCTCATCAACATGGAAAAAATCAAAGGCCCAAAGGAGCATGCACTTACTGTGCAAGATGGCAGCTATAAATATCAGAAATATAAAGATAAATAGAAAAGGAAATCGCATGCACATCTGAAGAAGGAAGGGTGCACAAAACCCTTCACTGATGCCTTTGAATCCAAATGGGAAAAGGGGAGAAAAGGGGAGAAATGCATGTACTGTCACAAAGGATTCCATCCAGAATCCGCATGCATGCAAACATAAAAAGATATAATGACTCAAATACTTCAGAAAAACAACCTTGTAGATCACATCCCCGAGGGTGCCAAGAATAAGAAGCTATAAGATCAAAATCCCAAGAAAAGAAATTATATCCATGCCTTGATTGCCATCAACTCCTCGCCCGATGCTTGGATCATAGATTTAGGAGAATCACATCACATGGATGCCTCAAAATAAGTATATTATTCATTGGATGCATGCAAAGGTCCTCCTATTCTCATGGGAGACAAATATTCAGTCGAAGTCACTGGCAAAGGAAGGATTGAGCTCACCAACAGAAGCTTCACGAATGTGATGCACGTTCCTAAACTTTTCGTCAACCTTATCTTTGTGTATTAGATGACAAATTATGACACCGGAAAGAAAGTCATATTCACACCAAATGTCGTGGACATATATGACATGCAAACCAACTCCAAGGTTGCTACTGGTGAGGTAAATCATCAGTCTATATTGTATACATTTTCTAAATTCATTGAACCGGATTCCTCTTTACTGCTTACCCATGTTAATGAAAGTAGTAGGATATAGCACGAAAGGTTTGGACATTTGAATTTCAGAAACATGTACCAACTTAGCAAGAAAATATTGGTTGATGGTATTCTAGACATCCATTTCTCCAAGGGCATATGTGAGGGATCTGTTCTTGGAAATCACCCTCAAGAGCAATCCGACAAAGGACAGTCTCAGAGAGATTTTTCACCTTTAGATATGATCCATAGTGACCTCATGGGTCCTTTTCCGCATCCATCGATAAAACAAAGTGAGGTTTGTTCTCAATTTTTTTGATGATTTCTCACGTTTTACATGTATTTAATTTCTCGAGCATTACTAAAGTACTTTTTATAAAGAGTGTAGATTATGTGACATGTTACTAAAGGAAAATTTTGTTGTCGATAATCAATTTTTTATTTGGTTAAATTTTATATATAACATTTGAATTCGTTATTTTTGAAATTCTTTTAATGTATACTTGAATTGGTCAATATTTTGTTGAAATAAAAACCGTTGTCAAATAAATCTACCTTTTTATTAATTGGGTTGGTTTTCATTGATGTCAACCCTTGAACAAAGTCTGGTAGCGAATTATGGTAGCACAAAGGTTTAGGTAATGGACCCAAGTTTGTTTGATGGATAATGGTATGAGTTTTTATGTATTTTCAGGTAATACTATTCTATATGGGTAGTACATGTCATGTTATTTTCGGTGCTATGTGGAACTTCACATAACTCCTCATGATTAGAGAGTTATGGCCATGTGAAGTTGGAGAACCCTCATGAATCATCTAGAATCCCCCAAAGGTAAAAGTAGTCAAAGTGTTTACAAAGAATAAATTATTTAAATAATAAAGTGAAGTGATGAGTGTACTATAAGTCAAAATGGATACAAAATAAATTATTTAAATAATAAATTTAATGGAGAAATTATTAAGTGGGCAAGTGCTTAGAAGTGGGTTAGCCCTAAAATAAGGAAAGTGGTTTAAGAGATTTTAGAAGGTAAATAATAAAGTGAAGTGATGAGTGTAATATAATTCAAAGTGGATACAACATAAGTTATTTAAATAATAAAGTTAATGGAGAAATACTAAGTGGACAAGTGGTTAGAAGTGGGTTAACCCTAAAATAAGGAAAGTGGTTTAAGATGGTTAGAAGGTAACCCCTTGAGGAAGCTACATAAAGTATAAATAAGAGACAAGGGTTTCTAATTTTAAACAAACTCGAGAATATTGATTTTTTTCAAGTGACTGAGGTAACCAAAGAATATCTAAGCCAAATTTCAGAGGGAAGGTGAAGTAAAGAAGGTTGAAATTCAAGGGAGCATAAATTATTTTGATGATGCTTTCTAAGGTATGTTATTTACAAGTCATCTCACCATTTTCTCAATAACTTGTTTTCTAGAATGATTCAAACCATAAATTAGGAGGCCGTGGAAGAAACATATCCAAGTAGTTGTGATAAAAATTTCATTTTGTGGGTCGTTGTATTTTTGGAGTTACACTCCGTGGAAAATAGGGTTTGTGGCTAGTCCTAAAACTAGTCTAAAATAGGTGTTTCAGGTAAAAACGTCATAACTTCTTCATAATAGATCCAAATTTAGTAAGACCAAATGTATTGGTTACAATACAGTCTATAGTATGTTTTGCACACTTTTCATATATATACAACAAACATTATGTGCAGGGAACAATATATAATTTCTCTCTCTTGAATAAGCCATAATTCAATAAGGTATGTCATTTTTCCTATAAATCCTTTTCTGAGAGGTTCCAAGTAGTGAAATATGGAGGAATTGCATAAAATACACCGAAGAACATTTTGTACCATTTTTAGATCTTTATTCATTACAAGTACATAGTTATGATTATTGCAAGTTAGGGTTGTTGACTAATCCAAAATTAGTCATGTGAGACTAAAGTAAAGTTTGATGAAAATGCTAATCCCTTGTTGTTAAAGTTAAGGAAGGTTTCTAGGTGTGTGATCATATACAACAGGTCTTTTATAGAGTTACAAATCAGATTTGGATGATGAAATTGATGAGGGCTTTTGGTTGAGGTACATGTTGTGTACATGGTTGAGACAATTAGTTGATGAGTTGGTACATACAAGAGGTGTATAGTTGATGATGTTGGTACATCTTGATGAGTCATAGTTTATGTGTATTTGATACATGATTGGTACATATTTGGTGCATGGTCGATGCACTCTTTTATGATACAGGTTGAGGTACAGGTTGGTGCATGGATGATGCACTTGTTTATGGTACATGATGATTGCAGGTTGTTTGGTACAGGTTCGTTCATGGTTGATGCACTTGTTTATGGTACAAGTTGATTACAGGTTGATTGGTATAGGTTTATAAAAATATATCTCATAGTGATAGTGTGATAGTGGTTCCATCATTCTACTTATATTTTAGGGCAGTTGGATGAAGAAAGAATAAGTGGTTGTAGCCACCTTTTGTTTTTAGCCAAAGAACATAGGGGGTTGTAGCCTCCTTCTAGTTGTATCCAGAGAATTGTGGAGTTGGATCTTCGCTCAGGTTGTAGCCTGAGAAAATAGGGGGTTGTAGCCTCCTTCTGGTTGTAGCTAGAGAATTGGGGAGTTTGGAGCTTCACTCAGGTTGTAGCCTAAGAAACTAGGGGGTTGGAGCCTCCTTTCAGTTGCAGCTGGAAAACAAAGGAATTTGGTGCTTCCAATGAATGTAATTTTTAAGGACATATAAGAAATATCATTATGTGGTTTTCTTCCTCTTTGGGTTTCCACGTAAAAACATTGGTGTACTGTGTATGTGTATGATTTCTCATTTATTCATTTTTTATTTACTCTGCAAATATTGGATTATAATGCTACATTGATATAACACTTGTATTTTGTGTTTAAAAAGGATTATATTTCTCTATTACTGATTCACCCCCCCTCTTAGTAATCCAACAATTGGTATCAGATCCAGTTCCTTCAGGAAACAATTTAACCATTGGAAGGAGATCATGGATTATTCTGAGAATGGAGTACCAATGTTTAATGTTCAAAATGGTTTAAAGTATGATATGTGGAGCAGAAGGATGAATTTTTTTTTATAGGCACATGGACATTATATTTGGATATCATTTGTTACAGGATATGATAGTTCAAAAATGACAAAGACTGCAGCCAAGAAAGAATTGAAGAAGACTAAAAAAATAGAAATGGATTTCATCTCGGAAGGATTACCTAATCTAGTAAGAGAAAAGGTTGGTAAATGTCCATCAACCAAAGAACTTTGGGATAAGTTACATGGCATATATTCTTCACCCATCGTAGATTCATAAAATGCCAAAGAAGATGCAGATACAAATCAAGAAGAATTATTTTCACCATGTCAAACAGATTTAAAAGATGAAGAGTACATAATCACCAGAGGTATGTTGTTTTTCTTTAATTGTGAAAAACGCAGACATCTTGAAATAGAATTCCATGAAGGAAATGAGACTGAAAAACTAATTGAAAAGGAAGACAATTATGAAGGAGAATTGACTACTGTTTTAGATGAACTAAGAGAAGGAAATAAATCACTCAAGAAAGAATTGATGAAACAAAAGGAAAGTGTTCAAGTTGTAGAAGAAGCCCAACAGGTCATCGAGAACTTAAGAACTTAGGTAGAAGAAGATAGAAATATCGAAGAAAATCTTGAATATCAAAATAAGTATTTGGAAGCCAACATAAAAACACAGAAGGAAGAAGCAGAAATGAGAGAGAAGATATTGATTGATCATCTTAAGGAAAGAACTAATTATCTAAACCAACTTGAGCCATAGTTTGGTCAAGAAGAGAAAGGTCTTGAAGAATAAATAATCACATTAAAAATTCATCTTGAATAAGTGAAAAGAACAGAAGAAGTCATGAAGTCTCAGATAATG
Organism: Picea glauca; assembly: GCA_000966675.3. Lineage (NCBI taxonomy): Eukaryota > Viridiplantae > Streptophyta > Pinopsida > Pinales > Pinaceae > Picea > Picea glauca. The sequence continues at coordinate 561,936 of JZKD02S0876638.1, forward strand.
AAGAACGAAGAAGAGGTTGAGAATCTTGAAGAAGAAGTTGTCACATTGGGAAGTAAAATCATCAAGCTCAACAAGAACGTTGAAGAGACAAAAACATCCACATCATTTATAGATAATGAAGAGAAGAACTCTAGGTTGCTAGAAAAAAAGAATGAATAAAATAGAAAGAGTTATGTATAAGTACTCAAAGGAAAGAATCACGGTCAACCAGAATCTAAGAAAACTATTGAAGATACAACTTCAAGAAGAACATTCATGTTCAAGCCACAAAGAAGCTTCAATCATGATCATGATTAGTCTAGGCAGATATTCAGAAGGACTACACCACAAATAAGATCATTCACTCCCAGGTATGAAAATTTCTTTTATAGTCATTGTTTTTATTGTACTAATTTTGGACATAAGGTTTCATATTGCAGGGATTATAAAAGAAACGTTAAAGCAAGAAGTGCATATGTGGCCCCACGTGACATTGAATGTTACAAATGTCATAAATATGGACACATAGCTATTGATTGTAGAATCATGATCGATACTTCCATGAAAGAGAACACTGATATCAGATATAAGAAAGTATGGATACAAAAACATTAAGAAAAGGTGAAAAAATATGAGGTCCTAGAGATCGCAATATTGGCTATAAAATGAGATGAAGAAAATTCTACAGAGAAAAAGAAAGATGCCAGATACAGAAAGGTTTGGAAAATAAGTGAAATAAAAGAAGGATAGGTAAATAAGGAACAGGTTCAAGAGATTTCACTTTCATAAATTGTAGTGAAAGATGAATCCACAGACATAAAGAAAGAAGTCAAAGCTCAGAGAGATGATGAATCTACCAATGAAGATGATGATGAATACACATTAGAGAAAGAATTGTTTTGAACCATATGGCTTAGAGACTCTCAGGTAATATTAATATTATATAGGGGGAGTCTATGCGATAACTATGACAAACCAAAGAACCATCCTTCGAGAAACTTGCAGAGTTTAAAAAGATAGATCCAGAGCAGTTAGTTAACATAAGTACAATGAGTTGTAGTAGTGAAGACATCATGATATTATTGTAATAAATAGATCCGCATTATGTAATGTTGTGTAGTATAGTCTTGGAAAGTATGGGCATAGATGGTTTTGTAAGAACACTTAGCAGGTTTGGAAAAATATATGACAGTGGATGAAAACATGGATTCATAGATTGGTTCAAAGAGTGGCTTAGAGATAAAGGAACATTATGGATGTTAATTAAAAAAGAAATGGTTCGTACAATGCTAATGGATTCCAAATTGATAGATATTGTTTTGGACACATACAGTGCATACAACAGTTCACATTCAAAACAGAGTAATTCTCAAAAATAATAATGACAAAACACCCTACGAGCTATGGAAAGGAAGTGTAGACAACAACCTCTACATCAAGGTAACTCAAGGTAGTATTTTATTAATTGAAATTTATGTTGATGATATTATTTTTGGAAGTACTAATGACAGGTTAAGCCATAAATTTTCAAAGGACATGCAGAATGAATTTGAAATGTCATTACTCATATAACTATCTTTATTTCTGGGTCTTCAGAGACGTCAAATCAACCAAGGAATTTGTATTTCTCAAACTAAATATATCAGATAAATGTTAAAGAATTTTGGAATGGAAGAGTGCAAACCAGTTACCACTCATATGCAAACCAGTTGCAAGCTGATCAAAGATGATGATTCAAAGTCTACAGACTAGAGGCAATACATGTCAATGATCAGTAGCTTACTATATGTGACAACATCCAGACAAGATGTAATGCAGGGAGTTGGACAGGTGGAACAATTTCAAGTAACACCAAAGGAATTAGATGTATTAGTATTAAAGAGGATTTTCATATATCTCAAATGAACAAAAGAGTTTGGACTATGGTATCCAAAAGGAAAGGATCTATCATGTATTTCCTACATAGATGCAGATTGGGTAGGTTGCATTGATGATCGATGAAGCACCAATGGAGCAGGGTTCTACTTGGGTGAGTGTTTAGTATCATGGATAAGCAAGAAAAAATCATCAGTATCCTTATATACAACCAAAGCAGAGCATATTGCAACAACAACATGTTGTACACATGTTCTATGGATGAAACAAACTCTAACTTATATACAGGTTGAGTATGATGAGCCCATTCCAATCTATTGTGATAATAAAAGAACCATCAGTATCTCAAAAAACCCGATGATGCACTCCAAGACAAAGAACATTCCAATTAAGTACCACTTTCTATGCGAACAAGTTGCAGAGAAGAACATCAGAGTTGAATATGTGGGCACAAAGCAATAAGTGGCATACATCTTTACAAAACCACTTCCACGGGAATCCTTTGTGTATATTCACCAGAGACTCTGAGTAATTTCTACTACAAAATGAATACTTTTGAATGATTATCTTATATGTCTTATATTTACACGAGGAAGAACCATAAATAAGACAGTTCGAGTTGGGGGATCAATTTCAGGAAGAGTTCATTCATGGGGAGAATCCCCAAGGACAGTTCAGTTAGGAGAAGCAGCCCCAGATGGAAAGATAGATTTGTCATTAATAAAAAAGGGCGGGAGATTTATTAAATGCAAAGGTAATTGCTTGGAGAAAGAGAACAGAGGCATGGTTCCATGGGGAGAAATGGTCATAGGGGGAGCATGAGTCATATGACTTCAATATTGCATGACATGACTTCATTATTTCATCAGAGTGTTGCCATCAATGCCAAAGGGGGATATTTTTGATTCATTGGGTTGGTTTTTATTGATGTCAACCCTTGAAGAAAGTCAGGTAAAGAATTATGGTAGCAAAAAGGTTTGGGTAATGGACCCAAGTTTGTTTGATGGATAATGGTATGATTTTTGATATATTTTCAGGTAAGACTATTCTATATGGATATTACATGCTATTCCATTTCTGGTGGTATGTGGGATGTCACATAACTCCTCACGGTTAGATATTTATGGCCATGTGAAGCTGGAGAAGCCTCATGAGTCATCTAGAAGCCCCCAAAGGTCAAAGTAGTCAAAGTTTTTGAAAATAAAAATTATTTAAATAATAAAGTGAAGTGATAAGTGTACTATAAGTAAAAATGGATACAAAATAAATTATTTAAATAATAAATTTAATGGAGAAATTACTAAGTGGACAAGTGGTTAGAAGTCGGTTAGCCCTAAAATAAGGAAAGTGGTTTAAGAGATTTTAGAAGGTAAATAATAAAGTGAAGTGATGAGTGTAATATAAGTCAAAATGGATACAAAATAAATTATTTAAATAATAAATTTAATGGAGTAATGGTAAGTAGACAAGCGGTTAGAAGTGGGTTAACCCTAAAATAAGGAAAGTGATTTAAGATGGTTAGAAGGTAACCCCTTGAGGAAGCTACATAAAAGTATAAATAAGAGGCAAAGGTCTCTCATTTTAAACACACTTGAGCATATTGAATATCTACAAGTTACTGAAGTAACCAAAGGATATCTAAGCCGAATTTCAGAGGGAAGGTGAAGCAAAGAAGGTCGAAATTCAAGGGAGGACAAATTCTTTTGATGATGTTTTCTAAGGTGTGTTATTTACAGGTCATCTCGCCATTTTTGCAATAACGTTTTTTATAGAATGCTTCAGACCATGAAATTGGGAGGCCGTGGAGGAAACATATCCAAGTAACTGTGATAAAAATTTAAGCTTGTGGGTCATTGTATTTTTGTAGCTACACCCCATGAAAAATAGTGTGTGTGGCTAGTCCTGAAACTAGTCTAAAACATGTGTTTTGGGTAAAAATATCATAAATTCTTCATAATAGTTCCAAATTCAGTATGACCAAATGTATTTGTTAGGGTAAAATATTTAGTATGTTTTGTACAATTTTTAGATCTATACAAAATATATTCTGTGAGGGGCATGCTCTATAAGTTCTCTCTCTAGAATAAGCCATAATTCAACAAGGTATGCCATTTTTTCTATAACTCCTTTTATGAGAGGTTCCAAGTAGTGAAATATGGAGGAATTGCATAAAAGACATTAAAGAACATTGTGTACCATTTTCAAATTTTTATTCATTATAGGTACATAGTTAGGGTTATTGCAAGTTAGGGTTGTTGACTAATCCAAAATTAGTCATGTGAGACTAAAGTAAAGTTTGATTAAAATGCTAGTCTCTTGTTGTTAAATTTAAGGAAGGTTTGCAGGTATGTGATCATATACACCAGGTCTATTATAGAGTTACAAATCAGATTTGGATGATGAAATTGATCAGGGATTTTGGTTGAGGTACATGCTGTGTACATGGTTGAGACAAGCAGTTGATGAGTTGGAACATACATGAGGTGTATAGTTGATGATGTTGGTACATATTGTCGAGTCATAGTTTATGTGTATTTGATGCATGATTGGTACATATTTGGTGCATGGTTGATGCACTCTTTGATGGTACATTTTGAGGTACAATTTGATGCATGGTTGATGCACTTGTTTATGGTACAGGTCGATTACAGGTTGGTGCATGGTTGATGAACTTGTTTATGGAACAGGTTGATTACATGTTGATTGGTACAGGTTTACAATAGTATATCTCACAGTGATAGTGAGAAAGTGGTTCCATCATTCTACTTATAATTCAGGGAAGTTGGATGGGGCAAGGATAGGTGGTTGCAGCCACCTTTCAGTTGTAGTTGTGGAACATAGGGGGTTGTAGCCTCCTTATGGTTGTAGCCAGAGAATTGGGGAGTTGTAACTTCCCTCAGGTTATAGCCTAAGAAACCATAGGGTTGTAGCCTCCTTCTGGTTGTAGCCAGAGAAACTAGGGGGTTGGAGCCTCCTTCCAATTGTAGCTAGAAAACAAAGGAAGTTGGTGCTTCCAATGAATGTAATTCTTAAAGACATATAAGAAAAATAATTCTGTGGTTTTCTCCCACTTTGGGTTTCCATGTAAAAACACTGGTGTACTGTGTATGATTGTGTTGGACCTTGACCAAGTTTTGGGAGATCCTTGGTCAAGTTGACCTATTTTTTGATTTCGACAGCCTGTCAAAGACAAAACGCAAGACGAAGCAGAGATCGTGGGATCTCGAGCCTCCTTTTGGGTCCCTTTTTGGATTTGGGAATATGTAATGGAAATGGGATGTCGACCCATGGGTTTACCCATGTTTAGGCCTATTTTGTATGTAGAAATAGAAGGCTAGTCAATGTAAGAAGTAGTTGAATAGTGCACAAGTGTTGTGCAAGTTGGCTAAGTGCTAAGAGTGGGATCTGTGCGGTCAATAAGTGTAAGGCTTCGTACATACTGTGTGAGACTTGCAGATCCAAGTGCAAGTCATTGTAAGAGACTGTGGAGGGATTTGTGTTGTAATGCAAGGAAGAAGGATCTAGCAAGTTGTGAAGATATTTTATCCTATGCAGAGTAAGGTTTTTATGCTCTGTGCATGTAACCCATTAAAAAAGATAATAAAGAAGAAGAGTTGGTGGACATAGCCCTAGGGTGGGGGTGAACCACATAAATACTGTGTTATTCTACTCTGTGCGATTTTCTTATGTGTTTATGTCTTATGTGATAAGTGCTTTGATATAGATAGATATATCTGTTTATGCTTTGTTCTTATGATGAATCTGGATTCTAGATTTGACATCTGTGAACTTTCTTAGCGATTGAATTTGCTAGATCTGATCTAATTCCTTTGCTAAGTGCTTATATACCTTATATCAGGGTGAATGTTGCGATGATCTGTTTTCTCTACGAAATAGATATTGGTTATATAATGATGAACTAATGGTGCTATGTTCTCTATTAAGTGTTATAATCACATATCTATGTCCCAGCTAAGGTTCGAGACACCTGAGTCCTACAACCACCCCTGCCTCTACCTCAGGTGAGTCTTCATCTGCTTTGAAGGTGTTGTCGAAAGGGCCGGTAGTTAGGGTTTTGTTGGTGCGTTGTTGTAGAATTAAACCCTGGGTCTGCCCCTGTGACAAAAAATGGTTCCTGTGTAGTTTTTGGGCTATCAATGTTGGATATCTCCGCAGGGTTTGTTGGAATGAGGAGGTTTTCCGACTAGTCATTGGTGATCTCCTCCAAATCATGCTCCATTAGCTTATAGTAGGATCAGATTTGTTTCTTGTGTTCGTCAGTTCTCACTGTGATGTAAATAAAATGTCGTTCTGTGTCGAACTTCGTCAAGGGCCTGAACGATGCTTCGCTGGAAATAACAGAGAAACAAGAAGCAAACCAAGAGGAGATGCATGATCGAATCGAGACAGAAGTTTGAGGATTACAACAGGACCTACAGTCCATCTGCACAGTCTCCACTGTGCCAAGGGAGCCAGAATTGGGAGATGAGCCAGCTCAAATCCATCTCCTAGATGATATAGTCAAATCTCGGCTTCGACGAGCGCAAGAAGAAACAGCGCAAGCCACCTAGACTTTGACAGAAGTAAAGGGACTCCTTTTAGAGAAATGTAATGCTGCAGAATAGGAAAATCTTACTCTCCAAGTGAAGTTTGATGAATAAAAATCCTAGCTATAGAAAGAAAAGGAACAGTTGCTCGCAGAGCAAATCGAAGTAAAGGAAATGGTCAACAGAGCACTTCGCTCTATGAAAATCATAGAAGTAAAGGCTGAAGAGTGAGTTCCATAGCAAGTAGCACAACTTGAAGAAGTGATCCAACAACTACAACAAGGCATAACAGATTTGGAGCTATGCGCAGCACCTGAGACTCCTCAAGATGTAAGAGACCAAAGAGAAGCAACCACCAGGAGTGTAGTTGAAAGGTTCAAGGCTCTTACCCTAGAATTTAAGAAGCTCACTGATCGCAATGAACTGACATATGAATGACTCGTTGAGAGTCCAGAATTAAGAGAACTAGATTCGAAACTCCAAGAGGTGAAGGATCAAGCCGAAAAGAGACAGGCATAGTTAAATTCCCTGTCAGTTGTGGAAAGAATGAAACGCTCCCAAGAGCAACACACTGCCCAAAAAAAAATCCATACTATCCAAAGAAGAGTTATTGAGATAACTCAAAAACTCCAACCTGTGCAAGATAAGGCCTAACATTTGTTTACAGAGGTAGAAGGCCAAGGAGAAGATCTAGAGTAGGTTGTCACTACAGCAAAACAATGTCTGGAGGGACCTATTAATGATGCATTCATCCATGAGTTCGTTGAAAAGGAGGTCAGATCATAGCAGCATGTCGAAGTAGCTCAAGCCGAGCTCAAGGTGTTCGAAGCAGAAATAGTCAGACCAGAGTGACTCGAGATGAGTCACATGTGAGTGTTGGAGGAATGTTGGCCCTTGACCAAGTTTTGGGAGATCCTTGGTCAAGTTGACCTATTTTGGGACTTCGACAGCCTGTCAAAGATGGAGCGCAAGATGAAGCAGATATCGTGGGATCTTGGGCCCCTTTTAGGTCCTTTTTGGGATTTGGCAATATGTAACGAGAATGGGATGTTGGCCCATGGGTTTACCCATGTTTAGGCCTATTTTGTATGTATAAACAGAAGGCTAGGAAATGTAAGAAGTATTTGAATAGTGCGTAAGTGTTGTGCAAGTTGGCTAAGTGATAAGAGTGGGATCTGTGTGATCAAGAAGTGTAAGGCTTCGTGCATATTGTGTGAGACTTGCAGAACCAAGTGCAAGTCATTGTAAGAGACCATGGAGGGATTTGTGTTGTAATGCAAGGAACAAGGATCTAGCAAGCTACATAGATATTCTATCCTCTGCAGAGTAAGGTTTTGAGGCTCTGTGCATGTAACCCATTGAAGACGCTAATAAAGAACAAGAGTTGGTGGACGTAACCCCAGGGTGGGGGTGAACCACGTAAATAATGTGTTATTCTACTCTGTGTGATGTTATTATGTGTTTATGTGTTATGTGCTAAGTTCATTGATATCAATAGATAGAGTTGTTTATGCTTTGCGCTTACTATGAATCTAGATGCTAGATCTGACATATGTGAACTTGCTTAGTGCTTGAATCTGCTAGATCTGATCCAATTCATTTGCTAAGTTCTTATATACCTTAGATCAGGGTAAATGTTGTGATGCTCTATTTTCTCTGTAGAGTATATATTGTTTAGATAATGATGAACTAATAGTGCTAAGTGATATATTAAGTGTTATAATCACAGATCTATGTCCCAGATAAGGTTGCAGACACCTGAGTCCTGCAACCACCCCTGCCTCTACCTCAAGTGAGACTTCATCTTCTTCGCAGGGGTTGCCGAAAGGGATGGTAGTTAGGATTTTGTTGGTGCACTATTTTAGTGTTGAACCCTAGTTCTACCCCTATGCCAACAGATTGTTCATTTGTTCATTGTTTATTTACTCTGCAACTATTGGATGATAATGATACATTGATATAACACTTGAATTTTGTGGTTAAAAAGGATTAGATTTCTCTATTACTGATTCACCCCCCTTTCAGTAATCCAACACTATCATATGAATTGGTGCATCCAACAGGTCAACTTATATAGAGGTTGTAATCAAAGAAGGATTGGCTCTCACCACATATGTTGATTTTGATTAATGAAATTATTCTACGCATACAAACAATCATGAAATTTTTTATGGACCTAACCTACCTAACCCCTGAAGTGGGTAGAATAATATATTTCCATGTAATAAAGGTCAATATTAATAAGTCCTAGAAATAAGGAGGAATAAGTCAAATGTAAGAATACTTAATAGAAGATTCCACTTCTAGAAGGATCTTCCTCTAGATTGTTCTTTTGGATAGATAGATTTAGTATAAATAAGAGTATAGTATACGAGAAGTTTCATCTTGAAGAATTATTATAATAGAGATCTACTCTGATAGAGGTTTCCCCCTCGAAGAGGTAAGTGAACCTTGTTTCCTATCAATAAAGGTATAATTTTGGTGTTTTGGTTCCATATAATTTTTTGTTTTGTTGTTATATTTGCTATATTTCATATTTTGTTGCTATCTCAATGTTATTTTTTGCATTATTTCTCTTCTTTGCTAATATAATAGACCTAGTACCTTACAAGTGGTATTAGATTACTTTCCTCCATAGAAAATTGTGCGTTAATTTTTTCCAGGGTAGAGACGTATTATGGCATCTTAAAGCTACAAAGATCTATCTTTACGCTCATAAACCTGCGGTCGGGGAGTATTACATGTATTAAATACAAGTGGTACTCAAGCACACATTTGTTGGCCACCCTTGTAACCCCTGTTGGTACCCCTTCGAGTGGTAGTGCATCATACAACACCTGTATATGGATCGACCTAGATCTCTTGAATCCCTCCATAGATAAATCGATTGGTCCCTTGACTTATATATTTCCACTGAGAACAACACTCAGGAAGATACTCTCTAGTACCTGGGTAGTCAGGTAGTATGGATAAGGGAATGGTATAGCCTCCTTAGTTGGTTCCCTGAGATATTGGGTCGAGTACTATTATTGGACCCCACATGTATATCAGAGAGCTATAGGACAAGGAAAACTTTTTTATGTAGAAACCATGAATACCCTACCCCTTAGATTCCCCTTTTCTCTCTAATCGTAGTCATACCTTTCATTTTTAATCCTTTTTTTCCAGTGGACCCGACCCCTTCTTGGCTTCCCTATTTTTCCACATATTCCATTATATTTCCCTTCTCGCCTTGATATCCATCATACCTATTGCTTATTAGTCCTTTTTTGTGGTCTCACCCACCCATTTTTCATTACCCGCACTCCCCCTCTCCAAATGGCCACCACTCGCAACCAAGACCTACAAGCTTCCATCAATCAAGCCCAGGACTCCATCCAACATGTGACATCTAATATTGGCTCTACCAATTCCTCCCCTACAGAATTCGAGACACAATTCAAACACAAATTTGACACCATGGAAGCCAAATTCATGAACCAATTTAACACCCTCCAGTCTGCTGTCAACCAGTTGTTGAACCACACTCCAGGTCCTTCCTACTCGGACAAACCAGATGCTTATGATTCTTGTCATTCTATGCATTTTCAATCCTACTCCTTTCATCGTGACCCCCATCTTCCTGGCGTTGAGGTCAATAAATTCGATGGCTCTGATCCTACGGGTTGGGTCACTCAAATGGAGCATTATTTTTCTCTACATGGTATTACTGATGAGTTGGCCAAAATTCACAATGTTGTCCTCTATCTAGATCATGAATGATGGAAATGGTGGAAATGGCATAAACATTCATGGCAGGGGTATATTTCTTGGACCTAGTTTGTTTTAGATATCTATGACCTCTTTGACACTGATATACACTATCTTGGTTGTTTGACGAAGTTGAAACAATCAGGCACAGTGGGAGACTTTATAACTTCTTTTGAGAATTTGGCCTTTCGAACTGAGGGCATGTCAAATGAGTTCTTCCATGAATTCTTTATCAGTGGCCTAAAGGATGAAATTTGATCCCAGTTTCTCATGGCTTGCCCCCAGACTTGGTTGGAAGATACTAAATGTGCTAAAGAGGTCCAACAAGTTGTTTTTTACCAGAACAAAAAACCCTCTATTGTTCTGTTGGCATGTTTTATAGGAAGAGTGTGTTTTTCATTGATGGAAAGAAAAACAACGATGATGGAAAAAAGGAAAAGAATAAGCTTAGGAGGAGAAGCGAACAATATGCAAAGATAAAATCTTAGAAGGAAAAGAGTAGTACAGAAATGTGATCAGGATCAACATCTCCACAAGAAAAACCAAAACGATTGAGAATTCAATCACACGAATATCTGTCAGTTGTCAAATCAATTTAAGTGAAGGATAGGATAAACGGGGCACAAGGTTTTAGAATTCAATTATCCAAATCTTCATCATTTGTCAGATTGAATTAATGGAAGGATAGGATAAGTGGGGAAAAACGATTGAGAATTCGATCACCCAAATATCTGTCAGTTGTCAGATCAATTTAAGTGAAGGATAGGATAAACGGGGCACAAGGTTTGAGAATTTGATTATCCGAATATCCGCCAGCCAGCGCATCAAATTAAGTGGAAGGATAGGATAAGAAAAGATGGAGAGCCATTGGATTTAATCCAAGGAAAATCTGCATCATGGACAGATCAATCCGTTGATCTAAGATCTTGATCAAATGAACATCATTCATTTCAGGTCTAAAGTTATGAGGAGGTTACGCTTTGGAGAAATCACTTAAATAATTTCCAGTTGAGATTTGAAATACCTGAATCCCAGAGAGCCAAAATACATTCTCTATCATCGGATCATTCGAATTAGATCTCAATCGTCAGATGATACGAAGAATATATCAAGCGTCAAACCCTTTGAAGTGAATCTGGGTCATCTGATCTAGAGTGTCAATTTGAGTTTTGAAATTCCTGAATCCCGGAGACCCAAAAATCTGAAATAAATTATCAAGCATTGGATCATTCGAATTAGATCTTAGTCGTCAGATCGTTCGAATAAGATCTCAAGAAAAATATCATCTGAAGTAAATATGGGTCTTCTGATCCAGAAAAGACGTGGTGTAATCCTGTGGACTCCGGGTAAAGACCCGAAGTAAGCCTCAACCATCTGATCCAAGAGGACACATGGCAGTAATCCACATACTTTGAGGGGAAGTAAAGTTTGAGACTTGAGATTTCAGAAGTCCGAAGACCTGAAGAAGATCTCGACCGTTGATCGAGAAAGGAGCTGTAGATCCGTTGATCAGGTTGAAAGGTCAAATTCCCGAAGTAGAGGCAGAGACATCGATTGAGAAGGAAAGGTGTCTGCAGATCATCAACTTTGGAATATTGGCATATGGAGAAAAGCATGGTTTGAGATTTTAAACTCTCAGAGCTTGGATCATGAAGTAAATCACAACTGTTTATTTAGGAAGGCTAGATCTGATCCACAGACTTGAGAGGATATATTTGAACCATTCGTTCAGGAACACCATCAAGATCATGATATCGACAGTCCCATCGCATTGTGGGGATTGAAGGTGCGTGAACTTTAAAAAGATAAGGGTGGGCCACAATTGAAACCATGGTTTTGGAGAAAGGACATGTGGAGGCTCGAGGTAAATTGTGGGGAAAAACACAGTTTGATCTCAAACCACCTTTGGTCAGTCCTGCATTCACATGGTCACATGATATCATCACCCAAGTTCACATCAGTGGAAGATAGGGGAAGGAGATAGAATTACTAGGCTCCACATCAGATGTTATGCATTGAAAATTCATAAGGGCCTTTGCGTGTATAATCCAACGAAGTTGATCAAACATAATCTTATCGAAGGTTTGTTGTTTCACTTCATGATTTCTTGATTAGTTACATTTCAGTTACACTAACTGAATCATTGTTTGTGAGTGGTTGAATCATTATTCCTGAGCATTGGAATCATGATTCCTGAGTGTTTTTTAGATTCTCGACTTGAGAATTAGAGATGTGGAGTGTAACATATAATGAGAGAAGGAATAGAAGAAAAATTCCATGACAAAGAGAGGGTTTTGTTTCTCGGTAAAATAAGTTGAACTATATGTGATCAAGAAGATAGAAGAAATAGAGTCGAAAAGATGCAGAGATGAAGAATATAAGATGGATAAAGAAGAAATAGTGAAAGTAGAATACTGTACAAGAACCTAAGAGCATGAGAAGAACAAAGGAAGAACATATGGAGATAGACAACAAGTGGAGCCAAGCATGAACAAACATAAGTAGAACAGAATTGCAGAATAGAGAAGAAGTGGTAAGCATTGAAATGTTTGTATTGTTGTAAGGTCTTATTCAACTAAAGGTTTATAATCAGGGTGGTAGGGTGGTGCTAGGGAGGACTGTCGTCCTCAGAGTTTCAAGTGGGTGCTTGAACACAGGGAGTTGTAGCTTCCATCTGGTTGTAGCCAGAAAAATTAGGGTGGTGCAAGGGAGAACCATTGTTCTCTTTTATACAGGTTGGTGCCTGTGTGACTGGAAGTTGGTGCTTCCATCTAGTTGGTGTTGGAACACTCAGGGAGTTGGTGATTATTTCTAGTGGGTGCTAGAGAAACCAGAGAGTTGGTGCTCTCAGTAAGTTGTAGCTTGTTAAAGAAGAGGTTGTAGCTTAATTTTGAGTTGGTGCTCAACGAAAGATGATGTATAGAACTTAAAAGATTTCCTATCATTCGAAGAAGAAGAGGTTTTCTCCCTTTATGGGTTTCCTCATGAATATTTGTCTCTATGTATATCATATGTGTGATTGATGTTTGTTATTTTTGTTGTTCATGTCTTGCATAATTTTGATGATCACTTGGAGAAAGTTAATAATATTTTAATAGGCATAAAATTGTGTTAGCACAATAACAATTGATTCACCCCCCCCTCTCAGTTGTCTTAGTAATTCCAACATGTTCCTCACCCTCGACCCACTAATCTTAAACCCCCTGTTAGTCCCTAAATTTGCACTTGACTGTGAGAGGGCAAGCTAGGGCATCATCGATTTATTGAAAAAGTGTTTTGAAGGTTTTTATGGTTTTGTTTCGAATTAAGTGGTTGAAAACCAGTTCAAAGGTTATAAAATAAACAAGAAAATCAGAATAAGAATAGAAGATATTCCATTGACTGGTTAATAGGTAGTCACATAGATGGATTAGAACAATAAGAAAAAGAGAAAATGAGGTTTCCAATTTTTCAACTTCACATAAATTCTTATCTCAAAATATCATTAAGAAACACAAACATCAACCTGAAATCAAAACTTGAAAATAATCACCACAACAAGTTCCTTACTGTATTAATCAATAATTAAGAAAACAAATGCATTGCAGTTTGAATAATGAGCTCAAGCATGAAGAGAGAAGAACATAATAGAAAATAAACTCTAACCATCCATATGCCTTTGATATTAAGTGTCAAATAGAACAGTAATGTCTTACAAGGT
>JZKD02S0876638.1:575862-600748 GCA_000966675.3 Picea glauca
AGTTTATATAGAAACAATACATAATTATAAAGATCCAAAAGAAATGGATCGAAAAACCTCCTCATATATATTTAGTTTATTGTTTCAAGTAATCAAGGAGAATATAAAATCTGATCTCCAAGTCGAATTGATGAGGTGGTTGGTCAACTGCTGTCCATGAGATGTTTTAGGAAAATAAATCTGGCAAATTCCTGAAAAATAGGGTCCAACAATATCTTCGTATATCCCAAACAATGATAGTTGTGTAAAAACCAAGAGATTTTTTTGTGAAGGGGATTGTTACAAAAAAAAACCTCTTTTTGTTTCCAAAACTTCATCTCTAGCTATTATGCAACCTCTCCCAAAATTACTGACTAAAACAAGAAATTATGTATTGTGAAATCTCAGAAAATTAGGCCTCAACGATATATCTGAATCTCTTAAAATGTGATTGTTGTGTAAAAATCGAGAGAGGTTTTGTGAAGGGACATGTTCCCAAAAAAAACCTCTTTGGGTTTCAACAAATTCATCTCCAACTATTCTGCAACCTCTCTTGAAGATAAAGACTAAAACAGGTAAAAACCAGAGTATTTCCTGTAGCTTTTTCAGAAACATAGGCCTCAAAGATAAATTTGAATCTATTAAAATGTGATTGTTGTGTAAAAACTGAGAAAGGTTTTTGTGTAGGGACATGTTACCAACAAAAACCTCTTTTTGTTTCAACAAATTCATCTCTAGCTGTTCTACAACCTCTCTTGAAGATAAAGACTAAAACAAGTAAAAAACCAGAGTATTTCCTGTAGCTTTTCTGGTTCTACAGAACAATGGACTTTGTCATAAGAAAGCATGGCTTCATATTTTGATGATCCAGTGGTTTCTCTTGTTATAGGTATTGTAGAATATTAAGAAATTTGTTTTCCTTTCCCTGTTGTCTTACCCACATTTTTATTTTCTTTTTGTTTCCTATGCAATGGAGTTATTTCTGTTTATGCTTGATTGTGGGTTTAATTGGATTTATATTATAATCTTCATCTATATCTACTTCCATATTTATTTTTGCATCAGAAAATGTTTCGATCTCTGCATCTATTTTGGGTCTCTTACCTTTGCTAGATATTTTCACCCTGATATCATACATTTCCTCTTTAACAAGAGTTTCATCAACTGGAATACTTTGTTTCTATGTAACACCCTTTTCCCCTTTGCCTCTTTTCTATTTGTTGGGTTGTGGGTCAGGATTCAAGGATTGGATCAACCAGCTCCATGGTTTTTGTACCTCCTTCAGAGTAGCAACAACCAGAGTCTTAATTAAGAGTTTATGAAACATGCTACTCTTTCCAGTGACGAGATGTGACTGCACCCTTTTTGATATCTTTGCCAGGCTTTTGAGTAGAAAGTAAGGAAAATTTAAAGGATAAGCTTCATTTAGATGCATTAACAACCTAATGTGGTATATGTAAATCAGTGAAAATATGCCTTTGCAGGTGATATACCTATGGATGATGATTAAAGCAGTGTGTCATTCCTGTCTAATCTAACTATGAGGGACTCCCTTTCTCAAATCCGGGTTTTGCTTATCTGGTAGCAAAAATTGATTGACAAATTCTGTGACTACATGTTCCTTTTTCCACCATCATTCTCCTCCAACTACCAATCTCCAAGATTTGGTGATTGTTTTTTCTGTCACCATCATCAAAAAATTTCCGATCTCCACTTTTAAACCATCAAATTTCTGTGCAAACACCATAGATACCTGTTCGTCATAACCTTGGAAGGTGGCGAGGAATTTGAACCAGCCAGCATCCTTAAACCTTTGCGCCATCCATAGATATTCTTTGAGAAGCTCAACGCCTTCGAGTTCCAATCTGAAAACTTTCCCACTTCTTTTAGGTGCCATATTAATAACATGATGTTGCAACTTGGCATTGTTCGGAAGTTGAATTTAGAACCTGCAACTGTTAGCATATAACATTTTCTTTTGGAAAATACCTGCACTTATAATTCAACAAATTAGAATGACAAGTGACAGGATCATATAATGATGTTTGGAAATTGACTGATTTGAAAAGGGTCTTTGCAGTTATAGAATGATCCCATCATGTAATGGTGCGAACTGTAGAATGATTCAAGAGATATCGTGGGACACATGCAGATTATCAGTCCACGATTTATGTAATCATAACAAAATCAGGGTGGTTGGCACTTATCATAGCATGATTATATTGGCGTTACATTAATAATGTTATTGCAGTATCGCTATTAATGACTTGGCAGAATTTTGAATTTGCAAGATTCAAATAGGCATATGAAGTGACACATCTTGTAAAACCATGTCTTAAATCTCCCAAACTTAAGGAAATTATTCAAAAATCTAAAATGTAAAACATAACAAACTGAAAACAAAGATTAAAATCAAACGAAAGAAAACAATGAAGTGCAGGTAGGGAGGGTTTAGAATTAGAGTTTCTCACTAAATAAAAAGAAGAATTAGTGACTAACATCCCCTGTCACTTCCCCTCAAGGTCTAGAAATTAACTAGGGTTAAAATGGATGAAGTCCAACTGAAGGGTATTTTCTATAATTGTGATGAATTTTTTTTTTTGGGGCACAAGTGTAAGGAAAAAACACTCTTTATGGCCATTTCCGAAGAGTTTCCTGAAGAACATCTGACATATCACCTTTTTGAAGAGCCCCCCTTTCTTGATGCTACCGAAGATCCCGCTGACTGGTGGCGACGCACGCAACCTCTCAACCCGCAAGTCAGAAGGTCCACGTCAACACAAGATCTTTCCTTTACACCGGCCCGAAGAGCTTTGCAATGGCTCTTCTATTTTCCTTTTGGAAAATATTCACCCACAACAAATCCTCATGGGATCCCCTCTCTGCACTTAGGAGATCGTATTTCATGCTTTCACGAATCCGTAGGTCGAGCGTTGGTCTTTTGAATCCCCGAAACCCAAAAACTGTCAACGCTGACCCTTCCTCTTTCCTTTTCGGGATTTTCCTTATCGTGATTTCGAGCGATCGCGATGTCGAGAAACTCGTCTCCTCAACTCCCGAATCCCGATTTTCCGAAACCCCGATACACTCATGATCTTTGATTTTTCAATGCCACTTCACTTCTGTCGGGACATCGGACTTCGCAATATCGCAAATCCTAATGCAATGTGTTTGGAACTTCACTCCACGAATATCCGAAATGGTCAATGGAGTTTGACCTCGTGTCAATTAGTGTGCCACCTATCCACCTCGCCGACTCCTATGGTTCCACGCCATTCTCTTGGCCTTCGAGATTTCGCGTTGCATGATATCGTGATTCCCGTTGCAAAGTTTATGGGACTTCAATCCACGAAAAAATGATATAGAAATTCTTGTGTAAATCCAATGACCCTTGTGGCTTGGATCTACTTTCCTACCCCTCCTGAGCTTAGAACCTCTCAGAATACTCGTGGTAACTTCCCCCTTCTTCTCTGTGAGGTCTAACGGCAAACGGAAATTCGTGAATTCTCCTCAGAGAATTCTGACCATACGTCCTTTCCCCAAGAACTCATCCTCCTATGGTACGACATCGCTATGCCTTCCTTTGACTCCTTTGAAGGTTCAAATCCTCCTGAACTTTCCCCAAATTTGAATCTTCCAGAAAACCCTTGCACGCACTCCTTGCAGCAAACTTTCAAACACTTTCAAGTGCTTGGATCCCTTCGACCCTACACACTCCTGTAGCAGCAGTCTCTAAATTATTTTCTCAGGTTCGCAACCCCGAGGTTTCACTCTTCCAGGGCACTCCTTGCATGGCTCCTGTGCCTGAATGTATCTATGTGGAAATGAGAACAAAAGCCTTCCCTCCTGAGCTTTTAGAGACAAACCTCTAAACACGTTGTCGACGCATTCCTTGTGGACAATTCAACTGCACTCCTTGAAGGAACTGTTGCTCAGATAGAGAAACAATTGAAAGTCATTCCATTACCCTTTCCTATCAGATTTTAGACATTCAACAAGAAATCATGCATACATAGCATAAAAGCAATCGCATGATAGAAAGAGTAAATCATTCATGAGCATAACATTCAAAGATGCATACACAGAGAATATATGAACACCATGAGTCTGAATCATAGCTTTCTTTGTATTAATTCAGAACTTTTGTACATGGAGTCTGCTACACAACTCTCTGCTTCTCTTCTATGCTCATAATACACTAATGATGCTTATGTTATAATACACAATGAGGGTGTCTATATCTCATTTCCCTCTTGCACTCTAAAACTGTCTAATCTACACATTCAACTCTATCTACTTGCATTAACGACCATAAATGCCTTCTATCTACTAAGGACGAGAGAAAATTGCTCAAGGTCCCATTTACATTTTACAAGTACGCTTCTTGTTAATGGCTTCGTTTAATATTGCGCAACAACTTCAAGGTGATTTCAAAATTTGTGTTGGGCGCTCTTCGAGCTGTCCGATTGTCTCCGCGCTGGCTCGCTTGAGATGCTCCTGCATCATACTCCCTCGCTTGAAAATTTTCATGGGCTCCTGTCCATGAGATGGCGCATGGTCTATCCATGCTTTTGTATCTCTGCTTCATTCTCCCAGCTGGTATCTTCAACTGGATGGCCCTTCCATTTGAAAAAATATTCAAAGTATTATTTCCACTTGGTCTTCTTGCTTACTCTTTTATCCAGTATGCATTCCATCTGCGGCTTATCAACAACTGGCATCTGCTTTGTCCACTGGATCACTGGCTGCTCATTTCCTATCCCTGCTTCCTCATCCTTATATGGGTACAAATATGAGATATTGAATGTCAAAGAAATTTTGATCCCATCAGGTAATTCAATCTCGTAAGCATTCACCCCAAATTTCTTCAAGACCCTACATGGTCCAATTTTCTTCATCTTTAGCTTTATTATATGTTCCTCTTGGGAACCTTTATTTTCTCAAATGTGCCAGAATCAAATCACCAACCTCGAATTGAATTTGTCTCCTGTGTTGGTCTTCTTTGCGCTTATATCCCTGGCTTGAATTTTGTAATCACTCCTTCACTTGGCTGTGAATTTCCTTCATCATCTCTGAGAATTCTTCTGCACTAGCACTCCTAGTTGAAATTTGTTCTGAATCTCTCAGCTCAGAAATTCCCCTCAGCTACATGCCATAGACAATATGAAATGGACTCTACCCTGTGCTTCTATTAACCGAGTCATTATAAGCAAACTCTGCCTATGGTAATATGTTGTCCCACTGGCTGTGGTGTTCTGTCACCAAGCTTCTCAGCAAGTCTCCCAGACTCCTATTTACTACTTATGTTTGTCCATCTGTCTGAGGATGATAATCTGAACTAAAAAACAGGTTAGTCCCCATATTCTTCCATAAGGTCCTCCAAAAGTTCCCTATGAACTTTGTATCTCGGTCTGAAACTATGCTCCTTGGTAAGCCATGAAGTCGAATGACTTCTTTGAAAAACAGATTCACAATGTGAGTTGCATCACTGGTCTTCTGACATGGAATGAAGTGTGCCATCTTGGAAAACCTATCCACCACCACAAAGATGGAGTCAAAACCTCTTTGTGTTCTTGGAAACCCCAATACGAAATCCATGCTGACTGCATCCCACGGCCTCTCTGGTATGGGCAATGGTTGATAAAATCTTGCATTCTGTCTTCTTCCCTTCGAATTCTAGCAAATTCTACATCTATCCACGAATCTCTTGACGTCTGCTCACATTCCCAGCCACAAATATGACTCATTCAGCTTTGTGAACGTCCTTTCATGACCAAAGTGCCCTGCCAATCCTCCACTGTGTTTCTCCTTTAGCAAGTTCCCCCTCATGGAGCATTTTAGAATACACAGTTGGTTACCCTTAAACAGTAATCCTTCCTGGATCATGTATTCTATCCATGGACTTCTGTCTCTGAGAATTGTATTCTCAGCTGCTTCATACACATCCTTAAAATCCTGATCATCTGCGTACATGTTCCTGAGATCATCAAAACCCAACGTTTTGACTTTGAATCTGCAATAACAAACACTTCCTGCTTAAAGAATCAGCCACTTTGTTAGCAGTACCCGAAATATGTTTAATCACAAAAGTGAAATTCTACATATAGTCAACCCATTTGACATGTCTATGATTCAACTTTTCCTATTGAGTCACAAACTATAATTCATGATTGTCACTGTATAAGACAAATTCTTTCGGGATCAAGTAATGTCTCCATTTCTTCAATGCATGTATGATAGCATAGAACTCCTTATCGTAAGTGGAGTATTTCACTTTCTCTTCATTCAGCTTCTCTCTGAAATATGCTATCGGCCTGTCTTCTTAACTCAAGACTGCCCCGATTGCAATTCCACTTGCATCGCATTTCACTTGAAATGTCTTTTGGAAATCTGGCAACACCAAAATTGGTTGTTCCGTGATCTTCCTCTTCAACAGATTGAAACTCCTATCAGCTTCTTCTGTCCAGTGAAAATACTTGTGCCTTTTCTTCACTGTGTCCATCATCAGTGCACTAATTCTAATGAAATTCCTGATGAATTTTTGGTAGAAACTAGCCAATCCGTGAAAACTTCTCACCTCAAAGATATTCTTCGGTGATGGCCAATTCCTGATTACCTCCACCTTATCTAGATCCATCCTTAACTCATTTTTCGAAATAAAAAATCCCAAGTAAATGAGCTCTGTATTCATGAATGAGGACTTCTTCATGTTTATCAACAGCTTCTCCTGCTGTAATTTTTGCATCACTGTAGCCAAATGCTTCAGATGCTCTGCCACTGTTTTACTGAAAACTAGTATGTCATCCAAATACATGATAACAAATTTTCCGATGAACTCCTTCAGGACTTTGTTCATCAACCTCATGAAGGTACTTGGCGCATTTTTTAATCCAAATGGAATAACAGGACATTCATACAACCCCTCATTGGTTTTGAATGATGTCTTCCACTCATCACCTTCTCTCATGCGAATCTGGTGATAACCACTTTTCAAATCAATCTTTGAAAAATACTTTGCTCCACTCAAGCAATCCATCAGATCATCCATCCTTGGCAATGGAAATCTGTACCTGATGGTTATCTTGTTAATCTCCCTTGAGTCAGTACACATCCTCCAGCCTCCGTCTTTATTTGGACTAAGAACTATTGGAACAACACATGGGCTCAATCTTTCCTTGACCAAACCTTTATCCAGTAAATCCTGGACTTGTCTTTTAACCTCTTCATTCTCTTGTAGCATCAGTCTGTACACAAATTTATTTGGCAAACTGGCTCCTGGTATGAGATCAATATGATGACTCACACTTCTAATCAGCGGCAACGAACGTGGTAATTCATCCACTACTATGTCAGCAAAATCTTCCAGCAGTTCCTGAACTTCTTCTAGTAAATCATCCACCCTTGCGTTGGTCAAAACAATTCTAGGCTTTCTAACCATAATGAATTGCAGTTCTTCCTTCTTCTCAACCTCCTTAAGAAGTTCCTTCCCACTCATGATAAGTACAGTGTTCCTTACTTCCAGTTTCACCTCCTTATCCTTGATTGGAAGCAACATGTGAGTCCTCCCATTCTTCTCTAGGGTCTATGTGTTCATTCTCCCATCATGAATCACATTTCTGTCATATTGCCATGGTCTACCCAGGAATAGATGAAAAAAATCCATAGGAATGACATCACATAATATTTTATCATTATATCCTCCTATCTTAAATTCAACTAAACATTGTTTAGTGACAGTTACCTGATGTCCTTTCTGTAGCCACGAAATTTTGTATGGGCTTGGATGATCAATCGTCTCCAACTCCAATTTTTCTACCATCTCTGTAGAAACGAGATTATCTGTGCTACCACTATCCACAATGAACTTGCATACCCTGTCCTTGGCTTTGCAAGTAGTTTGGAAAAGTTTGGTTCTTTGGACTGAACTCTCCACCTCCTTCTCTGGTGTCAAAAGAGCTTTTCGCATCATCAACGATCTTCTGCCTTCAACATCTTCTGCCTCAACATCCCGCCTCTGTGCTTCAGTGATGTGAGCTTCTCCACTTTCCTTCTTTTTATATGGACACTCATAAGACTTGTGCCCATTCTTTCCACATGTGAAGCATGTTATTACTCCACCTCTTCCTCTTCCTCTACCTTTAGTACGAGGAAAAGTGTTATTGTCAGCATAATCTCCTCTCTGCTCAGTATGTTGCCATCATTTTTCAGCATATTTCCCTCGCTGTGAGGTTCCAAACCTCTCAGTTCGAGTCTGAGGTTTATTCCAGTCCTCCTTGGGCTTCTGATATTTATCCTAGGCAACTGATTTACCTCTGGGCTGACTTCTGCCTCGGCCTCTTTGACCTTGCTTTCGGCTCAGCTTCTCTTCTACTTTTAGAGCCATGTGATAAGCATATTCCACCATTCGGATGGTTACCATTCTCATCTCATCTTGAATGTCGTATCTCAGGCCATTCATGTATCTAGAAACTTTTTCATCATTGCTTTCCCGATGACCTGCTTTGATGTTTAGCTTGTAGAATTCTTCAGTGTATTCTTTCACTGTCATCAGCTTCTGTCTCAGGTTCTGCATTCTCCTAAACAGAGTAATCTGGTAATCCCTGGGGGTGAATTTCTCCTTCATCTTTGCGATCATTCTATCCCATATTTTGATCTTCTACTTTCCCTTGCAGCGTCTGTCAGCTTGTAGTTCATCCAACCACAATGCTGCATGTCCCTTCAATCTTGTGACAGCATGCTTGACCTTTTTCTCCTCTTAGACATATTCATAGTCAAAGTATGTGTCCAGAGATCTAATCCAGTCTAAAAGCTCCTCTGCATCCATATTTCCCTCATAAACTGGAATGTCCATCTTTTCTCTTGCACCCATTCTTGCAATAGCTCTGATCAAACATTCATTTGTTGCATCTTCTGCTGCAACTTCTTCTTCATATTCATCCTCAATTTCACTCTCGGAATCACTGAGATCCCTAGCACTGACTGTGCATCTTTGTGTTGTCTCCATGTCTTCAAGTCTGGCTCGTAGATCATGCATCTCTTTCTCCATGGATGGATATGTCATCTACCTGCCTCTTCTTCTCGACATTTTCCTCTCCTCTAGTGGATCGGGTGTTTGCATGTGCCTTCTCCTTGGTAGCATGGTGAATTCTTCTTTTTCCCTGCTACAGAAAGCAAAGAACCCTGCTGAAAGCTCTGATACCAAATGGTGCCGACGCACGCAACCTCTCAACCCGTAGGTCAGAAGGTCCAGATAAACACAGGATCTTTCCTTTACACCGGCCCAAAGATCTTTGCGTTGGCTCTTCTATATTCCTTTTGGAAAATCTGCACCAACAACAAACCCTCATGGGATCCCCTCTCTGCACTTAGGAGATCGGATTTCACACTTTTGAAAATCCGTAGGTCGAGTGTTGGTCTTTTGAATCCCCAAAATCCGAAAACAGTCAACACTGACCCTTCTTCTTTCCTTTTTGGGATTTTCCTTATCATGATTTCGAGTGATCGTGATGTCGAGAAACTTGTCTCCTCGACTCCCAAATCCCGATTTGCCAAAACCCCGATACACTTGTGAGATTTGACTTTTCAACACCACTTCACTTTTGTCGGAACTTCGGACTTCACAATATCGCAAATCCTAATGCAATGTGTTCGAAACTTCACTCCACGAATCTCTGAAATGGTCAACGGAGTTTGACCCCGTGTCAATTAGTGTTCCACCTATCCACCTCCCTGGCTCCTATGGTTCCGCATCATTCTCTTGGCCTTCGAGATTTTGTGTTTCATGATATCACGATTCCCGTTGAAAATTTTATGGGACTTCAATCCATGAAAACCCGATATAGAAACCCTCGTGTAAATCCAACAGACCTTGGGGATTGGATCTACTATCCTACCCCTCCTGAGCTTAGAACCTCTTGGAATACTCATGGTAACTTCCCCCCGCTTCTCTGTGAGGTCTAATGGCTCATGGAAATTCATGAATTCTCCTCAGAGAATTTTGACCATCCGTCCTTTCCCCAAGAACTCGTCCTCCTATGGTATGGCATCGCTATGCCTTCCTTCGACTCCTTCGAAATTTCAAATCCTCTTGAACTTTCCCCAACTTTGAATCTTCTAGAAAACCCTTACACGCACTCCTTGCGGCAGACTTTCAAACACTTTCAAGTGCTTGGATCCCTTTGACCCTGCGCACTCCTATAGCAACAGTCTCTAAATTATTTGCTCAGGTTCGCAACTCTGAGGTTTCACTTGGCCTACTCACTCCTTGAACGAATCCTATGCCTGACTGCACCTCTATGGAAATGAGAACAAAATCCTTCCCTCCTGAGCTTTCAGAGACAAATCTCTAAACACCTTGTCGAGGAAATCCTTGCAGACAATTCAACTACACTCCTTGCAGGAACTCTTGCTCAGATAGAGAAACAATTGAAACTCATTCCATTACCCTTTCCTCTCAGATTTCAGACATTCAACAAGAAATCATTCATACATAGCATAAAATCAATCGCATGACAGAAAGAGTAAAGCATTCATGAGCATAACATTCAAAGATGCATACACAGAGAATATATGAACACCATGAGTCTAAATCACAACTTTCTTTGTATTAATTCAGAAATTTTGTACATGGAGTCTGCTACATAGCTCTCTGCTTCTCTTCTATGCTCATAATACACTAATATTGCTTATGTTACAATACACAATGAGGGTGCCTATATCGCATTTCCCTCTTGTGATCTAAAACTGTCTAATCTACACATTCAATTCTATCTACTTGCATTAACAACCATACATTCCTTCTATCTACTAAGGACGAGAGCAAATCGCTCAAGGTCCCGTTTACATTTTACAAGTGTCATTCTTGTTAATGGCTTCATTTAATATTGCGCAACAACTCCAAGGTGATTTCAAAATTTGTGTTGGGCGCTCTTCCAGCTATCTGATTGTCTCCGCGCTAGCTCGCTTGAGATGCTCCTGCATCACTGAACCACCTGAAGCTAACCCACTTATTTCCTTCCATTCCCTCACTAGCTTCTCTACCCCACAAACCCTCAATCTTATTGGATATATTAAGCATAGGAAGGTCATCGTCCTTGTTTAGTGGTAGCACCCAAAATTTTATTCATCATCTCATTGCCTAGGAAACCAATTGCTATATTTTTGTTGTCAATAATTTTAAAATCATGATAGCCAATGGTGGGTCAATCAAATTTGGTGGGCGTTGAGAAAATGTATGTCTTCAAATTGGACATTACCACCTGAAATATCATATGTTTTCCATTGAAATGGGTAGTTGTGACATTGTGCTAGGTGTTGAATGGTTACACACTTTGGGTCCCATTCTTATGGATTTTAAGGAATTAAACATGAAATTCCAATAGGAGGGACAAAGGTATCACTTCCAAGGTCTCACAGCTAGTTCTACTGAGATCATCAGTTCCCATTGCATGGAAAATCTCCTCAAGAAAGGACACTCCAGTTTTATTGCTCAAATCCATTCTATTTAAGCGGTTGAGACACCCTCTATACATATTGACCTCCAATCTATTTTCTCCAAACATCAAGTTGTTTTTTCCACTCCTCAAGGACTTCCACCTTCTCATGGTGTTCATGATCATTACATACCCCGTGCTCCTAGAAGTATTCCTCCCAATGTTCTCCCTTATCATCATCCCTTTTACCAAAAGAATGAAATTGAGAAAATAGTGCAGGAATTGCTCCAAGCGAGTGTTATCCACCTCAGTACCAGCCCTTATTATTCTCTTATATTCGTGGTACTTAAGAAACAAGGTACTTGGCACATGTGTTCTGACTTTCATGCCCTTAAAAAACTCACCATCAAGGAAGCGTTTTCCATTCTCGTCATTGATGATCTCTTGGATGAGCTGAGTGGTGATCAATACTTCACTAAACTTGATATGTGTTCTGGCTACAACCAAGTACGTATGCAAGAATCCAACATCCCCAAGACTTCCTTTAGAACTCATGAGGGTCACTATGATTTCTTGTTCATGCCCTTTGGCCTATGTAATGCCCCCTCCACCTTCCAAAGCCTCATGAATCATGTCTTCCATCCTTTTCTACATCATTTTGTCTTAGTTTTCTTTGATGATATTCTCATCTATAGTAAAACTTGGAAATCCCATCTTGCCCATGTGAATCAAGTTCTCCATCTACTCTCTCAGCATCAAATTTTCCTCAAAAACATTAAATGTGCCTTTGGCACCTTGGAAGTCGAGTAATTGGGTCATATTGTTGGAAAGGCCGGTGTTTGGGTGGATCCTAAGAATATTGAAGCAATGTTGTATTGGCCTCACCCCAAGAATATCAAAATATTACATGGTTTTTTGGGTTTAACAAGATATTATCACAAGTTTGTTTAGAATTATGGAAATATTGTGGTGCCTCTCACTGCTCTTCTTAAAAATAATTCTTTTACTTGGACTCCCATAGTTGATCAGGCCTTTCAATCCTTGAATGAAGTTATATGTACTACTCCGATGTTGGCCCTTCCTCATTTCACAAAGACCTTTGTCCTAGAATGTGATTCCTCCCGGGAGAGGAATTGGAGCAGTCCTTATGTAGGAGGGCATACCTTTGGCCTTTACCAGAAAACAATTGTCAGAATTCCATTTGGGCCAATCAATCTATGAAAAGGAAATGTTGGCTATTATGCATGTAGTGGATCTTTGGTTCCCTTATATCTTGGGGAAACACTTCCAAATTAAGACATATCATCAAATCCCCAAGTATTTTCTAGTGCAACGACCTTCATCTATAGAGAAACAAAAATGGGTAACTAAGCTCTTTGGATATGATTATGAGATGATTTACAAGAAAGGAAAAGAAAATGTTGTTGTGGGCGCTCTTTCCTGAAAATATGTAGATGAATGGTCCCTTTTCTCCCTATCCTTCATTGTACCAGATTGGCTCCAATATTTTCACCAGGAATGGCTACAATATCCTAAAATTCAGCATATGATACAACAATTGCAAGCCAATTCTCTAGTTTCCCGAGGGTACTCTTGGCACAATGATGAGCTTCTCTACAAATCTTGTTTGTATTTAAGTAAACAGTCAAAAATTAAATCCATGGTGTTTTTTGAGCTTCATGCTACACCCACAACTGGGCATTCATGGTTTACCAAAACCTATGAAAAGTTCAAATGTTTTTTTTTCTAGGATGATATGAAAAAGGACATTTTCACTTTTGTGGTAGAATGTGATGTTTGTCAATGTAACAAGGGTGAAACAATCAAATCTCCTGGAACACTCCAACCGCTTTTGATTCCACCTACTATTTTGAGGGAAATATCTATGGATTGTATTGTGGGATTACCTAAATTAGGTAATACGTCAGTCATCATGGTGGTAGTTGATCATCTTTCCAAGTATGCTCATTTCCGTTCTCTTCAACATCCATTTACTACATCCACTGTGGCTCAACATTTCATGGATCATGTCTTCAATATTCATGGCATGCCTCATTCTATTTTTTCTAATCGATATCCCACTTTCACCAACAATTTTTGAAAATAACTTTTCAGGCTACAGGGCACCAAATTACATCTTAGCACCACCTATCATCCCTAGACTGATGATCAAACTAAAGTTGTCAAAAAGTGTTTGGAGACTTATTTGAGGTGCTTTTCCTCTGAAAGAAAAAAGAAATGGGCTAAAAGGTTACCATTAGTTGAATGGTGGTACACCACTTCTTACCATACAACTATTCCCATGACTCCTTTTGAAGCAGTATATGGAAAAAATCCACCTTTCATTCTCTCCTACATGCTAGGTGTCTCGAAGGTCAAGGTGGTTGACCAAATTATTATAGTTTGAGAAGCTATTCTTCATACCCTCACAGAGAATTTGATCATGGCTCATAATCGCATGAATAAACAAGCCGATCAAGGTCGCTCAAAATGTCAATTTTTTTATGGAGACCAGGTATTTCTTCGACTACAAACTTATAAGAAAACTTTGCTCAAGGCGAAACATTGTCAGAAACTATCGCCCAAATTTTATGGTTCTTATACTATTCTCAAGGATGTTCCCCAATTCAGTTAGATTTAAGAACATCCTTGATTCAAATCTCCTGGAACAGTATAAGAACATCCTTGATTCAGTTAGATTTACCCAATTATTCTAAGATCCATCATGTTTTTCATGTCTATTTATTAAATAAGGTGATTGGAACTAAGTGTCAAGCTCAAACCATCCTTCCCGAGTTGGATGAAGAAGGATCCGTCTGGTTCCAGCCACAAGTAGTTTTGGACCAGCATGAGTGTCATCTTCATAAATGCACCATCAAGGAAGTGTTAGTATTGTCGAAAGATACAACTCTAATAGATGCCACCTGGGATCCATCTAACATTCTGCAGCAATTTCCTCATCTCAAGCTTTGAGGACAAGGTTGATTTTAAAGGGGAGGGCATGTTAGGGACCTAACCTACCTAACTCCTTAAGTGGGTAGAATAATATGTTTCCGTGTAATAAAGGTCAATATTAATAAGTCCTAGCAATAAGGAGGAATAAGTCAAGTGTAAGAAGACCTAATAGAATCTTCCACTTCTATAAGGATCTTCTTCTAGATTGTTCTTTTGGATAGATAGATTTAGTATAAATAGGAGTAGAGGGTATGAGAAGTTTTTTCTTGAAGAATTATTGTAATAGATCTCTATTTTGTTGCAGGTTGCCCCATCGAAGAGGCAAGTGAACCTTGTTTCCTATCAATAAATGTATAATTATGGTGTTGTGGTTCCATATAATTTGTTGTTCCAATGTTATCCCTACAGTATTTTCGTATTTTGTTGCTATCTCGGTGTTATTTTCTGCATTATTTCTCTTCTTTGCTAATATAATAGACCTGGTATCTTACAAAAAACCATCTCAAAATCATCCCAAACTTCTTGATATTCATGATGAGAGATGTTATTTCACTTGCACAAGATGAAAATAAATAAATAAAATAAGAATTAATAGGTCAATAGCTAGAAAACATTGTTATCTGCATGGGCACCTAGAAGGGGGAAACGAATATTACCCCTTGGTATGTGTTGACAGGCGAAAATGACTGTCCGTCAACTGGGAGAGTGGAACCGGTCCAGGGTTGTCTAATAACCCAAGCCATTTGGAATGAACCACCCTGACGGGTTTAACGGCTCCATTGGCCGCTCTAAGATCCTAGGAAAACCAAAGAGAAAACTAATCTAAACTAATTAACTTATCTAAAACAAATAAAACTAACTAAAACTAAATACAACAAACTAAACTAAATAAAACTAAATAAAACAAACTAAAACACTAATCTAATTAAAACAAACTACTAAATAAACAAAAACTAAATATAAACTACTTATTCTATATACTAATTACTATTACACTAACTCTAATAATTAGTTGTCTAACTACTTGTTGAATTACAACTTATTCACAAATATACATTATCTACAACTTGCAGATTTGAATAAAACCTGTAAAACTCATGTGCTTTCTGTCCTAAGACAGTGAGATATGTTTTTTGATTTTTTATAAATAAGAAATAAAACTTACTGAAATTAAACAATCTAATATATTAATTCTATATATATATATATATCTAACTAAACTTATATCTAAACTAAACTACTAATAAATATACTTAAACAAATAAATGACAAACTGACTTGGAAATGCTCCTAATTTGTCCTGTGTATGATGACTTCAAAGCTGGTCGGAAGAAGTAAACTCGCACCAGTTAATCCAAAAGCTTCTCGTAAACGATAGGTTGTGCTGCTCTTTGAGTTGTTTACAGGACGAACAAGACATAAAAAATCATAACAATTATATGATTTATAAATCTCTGCAATAAGGGAAACCTATTATGCAAAAACTTATATTTGATAATTCAACTTATGAAGAAGAGAAATCTGTCGTTCACAAACTGAATTAAGAAATTGCTATGTTCTTTAAACACTTGGAAGAAATCAGATATGGATTACAGTGATTAAATTATATCATTTTCAAAATATTAAGATAGCTAAATTAGTCATTAACCAAATACAAATTGATATACACAACATGAAACAAAATATTGATATCATGAGAAGCTAAAGTTGTAACAAAACACCAAATTCTGCCTCAGTCTGTATTAAAATTCCATATCCTTGTTCTCCCATGAATCAGGATGATCATTATTACAAAATGATAGGTATTTATAAGTCTCTCCACAGGGTAAAACCTCCCTGTGGATAATATCAAACTGTTTTACATAATCTGGGAGATATCCCAAAATCAACTAAACTAGGAAACTAAAATGCAAGTAAAATATTCCAAGTATCCTCTAACTGCTCATCAAATCCACTGCAATTTCGAATTCATCTTCAATAGACCAAAAATATCAAGTTAGAAAGATATTTTATTAGCAAAACAATAAAAAATTGATCTGACAGACTTAGCTACAGAGTCATCTGATTCTGTAGCTAGTCTAAAATAACATACAGGATCATAATCAAAATCAAATCAAATCTTTTTAAAAGAATCAAATCCAATTTTCTTTCAATAATCATTCAAAAACGAATCACTAATGATTCAAATGATTTTATCATTCAATATGAAACATAATCTAAAGTGATTCAAATGAAAATAGGGGTAAGAATGCTCCGTTTTTCTTTTACCATAAAATCGGGTCAAACAGTAACAAGACTGTTTCAATATCCAAATGGAATCCATAGCAAATCATATCGTATGGGATACGATCTAATCCAACACGACCATCATCCACTCGTTATAACTATAATAGTATAACCACAGATTCATATCGTTCAATCAAATGTAAAGATAGACAGACTGTTTCGCTTATGTGTAAACGAAATCATACTTAACAGCATCAACCCAATCAAATTCGTGATTGATCCTTGCACAGTCAACAGACAGGATCGATAAATCATGATCCCAATCTTAATAGAATCAATAGAGGTTATAATTATAAACTGGGCAAATAATCAAAAAAAATCACGAATGATTTTAATATAGAAACAAATCGTGAACCTGGATACAGTCAATTTCGTTCTTCAAATCAAATTCAAACAGCATATTCATTGCAATATGAATCGAGCTGATAACATGGTGGAGCAAACCAATGCGTATTAACCGGCTGGGTATAACTGTTATGAATCGTATCTATTCAGGATTTAGGTGCATATTAACAGAAACATATTGAACATAATCCAAATTGTATCCCTGTTGGTCGAAAATCATATGAACATAAAACCGTAACAGTTAACCATTATTGCCAATCATATCGTATACATTATAACCAATTCGAGTAGAAACTAGATTGTGTTCAAAATTGAAAATCAGAAACAACTTGTGTCTATAATAGATACAAACAACTTCAATCGACAGCAGAGCATCCAATTTAAGCTAAATCAAACCAATCAAATCCATACCACGATCAATCAAATCGAAGGAAATCCAATTGGGGCTAAACTGGGAAAACAAAATTCCACTTAGTCAAAGCATAGCTATGTATAGAATGCATTCAGTGTGACAGAGAAAATACACGCTGTAATCAGAGTTATGCAAAACCAAATTCGAATTCGTTATATAAACAAGTGATAGACATACCTCTGTGAGGTTGCTCAAATTATGACAATTTAGAATTCACGACTGTTGTAGCTGATTCCACATTTTTAAAAAAGATGGAGCCTGTCGTCCTTTGTTTTTTATCAGTGATTTGTAACTTAGCCTTTTGACTGGTAAGCAGGGCAACCTGGTCCTCCAAAAAGTGAATTTTTGACTGTAGCATCGGCACATCAAGATAATATCTCTCTAACCATGAGCTGAATTGATCACAGGATGGCACTGTAGGTTTAGACAGAGCAGGAGAGGGTTTAGATGAATGACCGGGGGTTTCACAAGGCATATTAATGCCAGGATAGTTAGGGTCATTTTGCAAGCAAGGTGGTAGGTTTTCCACAAAGTCATATGAGGGTTCAACACACAAACCTTCCGAATAGGGGTATTCACTAGCCAAAAAATACTCCACTTTTGAATCGGAATCCTCACTCAATACAATAGGGTTTAGTTCGACAGGAGGTTTCAGCTTGTTCCTTGCCATTCGAGAAATTAGACGGACATTCTTTTTGCCTTTGGCGTTTGCAGTGGGTTTGGCTCTGGGCTTCTTGTTCATCGTTTCAACGTTCTTAGTCACAGTGTGGGGTAGGTCGATAGGTGAGTCGGTCGAGGGTTTAGGTAACAGGACGCTGTAGGGTACTGGGGGTACAATTTTTCCCTCACTCACCACAGGTTTGTCAACCTGTGGAGGGTTCGAATCCTCAAATTCATTCCAAGCAAGAAAATCTTTCCAACAATCTTTGTGTAACCCCAAATGACAGACAACAATAATCTTAACCAGCCCATAGTTAAAAAGGTTGCTATCAGCCTGGTTCCTTTTGTATTTCTTTGACATTTTAAACAGGCTTCTAAGAAAATAATAGGGCATATTGAGCTGATAACCCATAAAAACCATAAGCAAACGAAGGTGGTGTAAGAAAACAAACCCATACAGACCTTCGCAGGTGATAAACTGTTTGATTATCATCAATAAGTCATGCCAACATTGTTTCAGCATGGTCACGGGAAAACCTTTATCACAGGAGCTAACCTTACGCGACTGGAAGAGCAGTGTCCAAGGTACCTCTTCTACTTTGCAATTCTTGGACCATCGTTGTCCAGTGACAGGCAAACCCGTAGCAAGATTGATAAACTGCTCGTCAATTTCCAATTGAACATCGTTGACCTTGGCTCGACATCCATCAAAGGTCAATTCGAATTGTCAGGCAACGTAGAGGTTAAACCCCTCAAATTTCTGTATAAACAGGAGCCAATCATTGTCCTCGAGGTCACTACGGGCACTGTTAAACATCAACATAGCCTGGCTCCCATTCGGTTTAGCCCTCACGACAGGGGCCATGGTGCGATCACATGGTAAGGGTTTGGGTTGAATTCCCCAATACACAGGAGCAGAGTCATTTGGGCTAACAACTACGAACGATCAAAGGGGAAGCATTAACGTGCGCATGCGAGGGTGGTGGAGATATTGACCGCCATGCATAATAGTTATGGAAAAGTACAACCGGCGAATTAATCCTCTGTTCAAACAATCATAACATAGCTCAAAACCATATTATTCGACCAACCAAAGAATCAAACGGTGCATGTTATACCAATGTGCCATTATAATTTTTCAAACCATGAATATTCAATATAAAATTAAACCCAAATGTTAACCAACGCACAATTGCATAAATGTTTTAATCAAAAGTTTTAAACCATTGTGCCAATCGAAATCAAATAAACTTGCAAGCCAAGAGCTATAAAATATTATCATAAGGATCACATCATATATATAAAAACAAAAATAAACCATGACCCCTTATGCAATTTAATGACTAGGAAAGTCCCAAAAATATAAATCTATATGCTCAATGCCTTACCAGTTTAATAAAACCAAGTTGCGCAACCAAGATAAGAATGTCCAAATAGCCATAGTTCGAAAATCCTTCCAGCCACATAACGATAAACCAAAGTTAGGCGCCATTCAAAATATCAATAAAAGATTATGACAGTTCAAGTAACGATGGAGGAGTTTTCACGCTTACAGTCGTGAAAACTAAATGGAAACAAATTTGCAAGTGTCTCAAGAAATGAAAATATCGTCTATTTGAAAAATGCGACGACAATTTGAAGTTCAGAAGACATAGGTGTAGGCAGCTCATACGACAATAGCAAAAATTGAATTGGCTGCCAACAATGGCGACACACTGGTAGAAGCAGTTATCTCTGTCAAAAGATATAAATTCAGATTAGGACAACAAAGAAAATTTCAACTAAAAAACAACAACCAGAAAATCGTACAAACATCATCATTTACCACCTTTTCTAGCGATGTTTTAAAAGATGAAAACTAATAATAGTCTTAAGATCAACAAGTCACGATATTAATGATAAAATCTTCAATACTGTTGACATGGCCACTGCTGCCAGCAGGCGTCCATAGCCTCGACAGGGTTGCCTTTTAACCCACTCTGACATCTGTATCCTGTCAAGAAGTTCTAGATCAGAATAAAGGACATTAAAGAGGTTTCTTATATTTTTTCACAGATTTTCATGTACCCGACATTGCTTTGCTGCCAGCAGGCCTGTTCAATACCCCGACGAAGTTGTCTTGGCGCCATGCATGCATTTACCCACTGCCAGTGAACCTATTCAGTATCTTGGCGGGTTTACAAACACTTCCCACATCTCTTATTAATATTTTTATTTTGTTTTCTTTTTGTAAATATATAGTTGAGCGGGGTGACGCTGAAAATTCTTGATATTTTAACATATTTTTTTCAAACCTCATAAGAATTTTTTAACACTGTCCTTTATTCAGCTCCAGAAATGTTTTATTTATGAAAAAAACTTCCTACGACAGGGAGACATATTTTTTGAGTCATTCCTGTACGGAAAAGGGACAGCGTAAAAAGATAATAGATGATCATGACAAACTTTGCTCAGAGATTGAAATCAGTAAACTTCTTTCAAACAACAAATTTTTTTCAACACGGATATCATTTTAGCAATACATCACTGATGTTTGTACAAACTTTCAGAAGTTATTTCAGCGAAGAAAATTTTCTATGGTCTTTATCTAAATGGCTCAGTGTACAGGTATGTGTATTTTTCAAAAAACACAAAAAACTGATCAATTCAAATCAAAACCAAAACAGAAAGCAAACGAAAATGCAAACAAAAATTAACTATTTACATAATATACAAGGGTAGTTATCAAGCAAAGTATCTTTTCAGGGCTTGGCCATTCACCGGATAGGTTTCAAGCTGCCCTTCAAGATTCTGCAATCGAAAGGAACTAGGACCCAACTTTTCAGCAATCAAAAATGGCCCAAGCCATAAGTTTTGAAACTTGGTGTGCTCACACTTTCCTTCGTGTGGTTTGTCCCACTTTAAGACGAGATCACCTACATCAAAATTTCTATCAGAAGCATAATTAGAATCAAACCAGCTTTTAATCAGTTGTTGATCTTGATCTAACTTATGCTTATTTTGGTTTCTTATTTCTTCTAACTTCATCAAAGCGTTAATGCGGTTTTCTAAAGGAGGACAATCTTCCTCTTGGACTTTTTGTGACAATTGAAGCGAAGGAAGAAGAATGTGAGGTGGAAGAATGGATTCTCTGCCATAAATGAGAAAAAAGGGGGAGTTACCTATAGAGGCTTTGGGCATTACCCTATCATCCCATAGTGCGTTCAGCAGTGCATTGTGCCAGTTCTTGTGATTTTCAGCCACGGTTCTCTTGATAATTTTGATCAAGTTTTTGTTTGTTGATTCTGCTAAACCGTTTCCCTGGGGGTAGTAACTACCAGAATACTTCAGCTTTATTCCTTTCTCCAAAGCGAACTCACTCATCTCAACAGAAGAAAAGTATGAAGCGTTATCAAATACTAGACAATCAGGGATACCGAAACGAGTGATAATATTCGAGTTCAGAAAAGCAATCACCTGACTTGTGTTAACAGTTCTTAGCGCAAAGGCTTCAGACCATTGAGTAAAGTAATCTGAGGAAGTCACAATATACTTGTGTTGTTGTGAGGATGGAGGGTTAATAGGACCTATGATATCAAGGCCCCATTGTTGGAAAGGAGAATCTACTGAAACGGGTTGTAAGGGAAAGGTTGGTTTTTTCCACCGCCCTGATGCTTTCTGACAGATGATACATTTACGACACAAGGCATGGGCGTCCCTAAAAAGCGTGGGCTAGTAGTAACCGGCTCTTAGAACCTTATGAGAAGTGGTATGACCACCGAAGTGACCACCAGATTCTCCTGCATGCAACTCAAGCAAGACTTTTTCTGCTTCGTCTTTTTCGAGGTAGCGCATCAATACGCCGTCAAAATTTTGACAAAACAATATACCGTTAACTAGATGAAAGGAGGCATACTTTAGTCTCAAATCTCTTCTTTTGGCAGGGTCAAAGTGACGGGGTGACGATCCATGTTCAATACAAAATCTAATATCGTCATACCAAGGACTTACGAAGTTCTGTGTGCAACAAATCAAACTTTGATCGCGTTGTTATAGGTTTGACGTATCACTTTCTTCTTGCTGTCCTATTTCTGAATCAACAACCAACTTACACAATCCTTGGCCTCTCACGATCTGTGCTGGGGTGATCTCTAAGTCATACTCCTGCAAGGAGGTGACCCAGTTGGCTCTCTTCTCTCCTAACTCCTTTTGCACCAACAAGTTCCTTACTGCAGGGTAGGGGACAGTGACCTTCGTCCTTGACTTCAAAAGATAGGACCGGAAGTGCTTAACTGCTTTGAAAATAGTGTAGTCTTGTCGATCGACCGCTGGGTAGTTAAGTTCAGCACCTTTGAAAGAAGAGCTCATAAAGGTGATGGGTACTTCGTTGTTCTCAGAATTCTTCTGAGTTAGGACTACGGCATAGGAACGATCAGAGGCAAAAGTATAGAGTGTAAAATCTCGAGAGAAGTTAGGGCTCATGAGAGACGGAGCGTCTATTATGGCCTTCTTTATGTCATTAAAAGCTTGGTTTTCTGTGGGTCCCCAATGATATTGGGTGTCTTTCTTAATCAGGTTCTGTAGAGGCCTGACCATTTCGGAGAAACTGGGGACAAATCTTCTCACGAAATTAATCTGGCCTAGGAAAGACTGCATGGATTTTTTGGAGGTAGGTGGGGGAAGTTTAGTGATGACTTGAGTCCTCTCGGGGTAAATAATCATCCCATCACTAGACACAATGAATCCTAGGAGCTTACCCTGTTCTACTGCAAAGATGGACTTCTTGGGGTTCAAGGAGATGTCGTATTTACGACATCATAGTAGAGAGGCTCGTAAGTGAGCTAGATGATCATCTTTGTTTTTAGAATAAATGGCCACATCATCTAAGTAAACTACTATGGATTGATTGATTAAACCTCGAAAAGCAATGTCCATTGCTCTCTGAAAGGTAGCACCAGCATTAATCAATCCAAAGGGCATTTTGTGATAAGCGTAAGTGCCCCATGGGGTACGGAAGGTAGTTTTGATCTGGTCTGGCGGAGACATCAAGACTTGGTTGTATCCAAAGAAACCATCCAGTAAGGATAGCCTCTCGGAACCAGATACTTGTTGAAGAATCTGTTCCATGGGTGGGACAGGATAATTATCTTTGTCAGACACTTTGTTGAGGTTTCGGAAATCGACACGAAGTTGGATTTCCCCATTTTTCTTCCAAACTGGGACGAGGTTGGATACCCATTGAGTGTGTCTAACAGGAAAAATTATTTTAGCACCTAGGAGTTTATTCAATTCTTTTTGAACGGTCGGTTCTAGTTTAGGGTGCATTTTTCTCAGTTTCTGTTGGAAGGGTAAGGTTTGGGGCTTCATCGGGATGACATGCTGTATAATATTAGGATCAAACATTTTAAGATCATCGTAAGTCCATTCAAAGACATCCTTGAATTATTTAATTAATTTAACAAAAGCAGCTTTTTCTTGCTTAGAACATCCCAAGCCTAGATTGATACATTGAGGATTTTCACTAGTCCCTAAATTGACTTTTTCATAAGACAACGAGGAACTATTAGTTTTGCAATTGACCGTCTTTTTAAATTTATCTTCAAAATCATAAAAAATTTATAATCTAACAACAGATTTGGGTATGTAATTTACCATGTCCGATAGAGCTTCAAGAGATTTCGGATTAGGTATTACCGTAAAATTGTGCAAATTGTCGTCATGTGTGCGTTCATCTATCACTGCACCTTGAAAGGTTTCTTCCATGTGCAGAAAGTTAATGATCTGCTGATCATCGTCAAATACTCTCCAGTTTGTGATATTTTCTGGAACAAATGGTCGAAACAATAGCTCCACGAAGAATGTGTATGGGGATAAGCCTTCTGCAGGAAGACGTTTAGAGGCTACATTAGCTAGCAGATCTGCTTCAACATTATTTAATCTAGGAATGGAATTTATATTAAAAGTAGAAAATTTGTTCATTAAACTCCATACCTTAGACTGGTAACTTTTGAGATGTGGGGAAAGACAGTGTATAGAGTCTCTTACCTATCTAACCACTATTTCAGAGTCGCCAAATACAACCCGATTTTGAATGTGCATGTCGAAGGATTTTCTGAGACCTTGCAGTAAAGCCTCATATTCTGCAGTATTGTTAGTACATTCAAATTCTAATCTACAAGCCAATAATGTCTTGTTACCTATCAGATCGATAATGATGCAGCCTGCACTAGCTCCTTCTTTAGACTTAGAACCGTCAAAATATAAAGACCAAATTTGATTTCTATCGGGCTCACGGGACTGTTGCATAGAAGTTGTTGGTTGCACATATGCTATGATCTCAGACTGTTGTTCAGGATTGTTGATAGGTGAAAATTCAGCCATGAAAATTCCGAAGAAGGTGTCCATCCCTTGGACTTCAGGTGAATCAGTAGGAGGTGTGTACGGTTCATTAGGGTCGTTCAAATCCGTGACCGTGAACTTAAGGTAACGCTCACGATTCACCCTGATCTTGTTGGGCTTACCTCTCTCTGGAAGCCATAAGTGAGACCAGTCCATCGCGAAGTAACCATGTAGCTGCTCCGACCAGTCCTTGCTCAAAAACAGACCATACACTTCTGGAATATCCACCACAATTATATCAATAACCTGATGAACCTTTGGGTTAGACGATAATCTAATCAATACATTTTTTAGTTCGCCTATAACTTTAACATCTGTTCGATAAAGTTGTATGATTTTCAAAGAAGATGGTTCCACTTCAGCGTTAATCTTTTGGCAGATAGACCAAGGCATCACATTTGATGATGCTCCTGAGTCAACCATACAATTATGCACATTT
>JZKD02S0876638.1:604489-620642 GCA_000966675.3 Picea glauca
TACATAATCTGGGAGATATCCCAAAATCAACTAAACTAGGAAACTAAAATGCAAGTAAAATATTCCAAGTATCCTCTAACTGCTCATCAAATCCACTGCAATTTCGAATTCATCTACAATAGACCAAAAATATCAAGTTAGAAAGATATTTTATTAGCAAAACAATAAAAATCTGATCTTACAGACTTAGCTACAGAATCATCTGATTCTGTAGCTAGTCTAAAATAACATACAGGATCAGAATCAAAATCAAATCAAATCTTTTTAAAAGAATCAAATCCAATTTTCTTTCAATAATCATTCAAAAACGAATCACTAATGATTCAAATGATTTTATCATTCAATATGAAACATAATCTAAAGTGATTCAAACGAAAACAGGGGTAAGAATACTCTGTTTTTCTTTTACCATAAAATTGGGTCAAACAGTAACAAGACTGTTTCAATATCCAAATTGAATCAATAGAAAATCATATCGTATGGGATACGATCTAATACAACACAACCATCATCCACTCGTTATAACTATAATAGTATAACCACAGATTCATATCGTTCAATCAAATGTAAAGATAGACAGACTGTTTCGCTTATGTGTAAATGAAATCATACTTAACAGCATCAACCCAATCAAATTCATGATTGATCCTTGCACAGTCAAAAGACAAGATCGATAAATCATGATCGCAATCTTAATAGAATCAACAGAGGTTATAATTATAAACTGGGCAAATAATCAAAACAAATCACGAATGAGTTTAATATAGAAACAAATCGTGAACCTGGATACAGTCAATTTCGTTCTTCAAATCAAATTCAAACAGCATATTCATTGCAATATGAATCAAACTAATAACATGGTGGAGCAAACCAATGCGTATTAACCGGCTGGGTATAACTGTTATGAATCATATCTATTCACGATTTGAGTGCATATTAACAGAAACATATTGAACATAATCCAAATTGTATCCCTGTTGATCGAAAATCATATGAACATAAAACCGTAACAGTTAACTATTATTGCCAATCATATCGTATACATTATAACCAATTCGAATCGAAACTAGATTGTGTTCAAAATTGAAAATGAGAAACAACTTGTGTCTATAATAGATACAAATGACTTCAATCGACAGCAGAGCATCCAATTTAAGCTAAATCAAACCAATCAAATCCATACCACGATCAATCAAATCGAACGAAATCCAATCGGGGCTAAACTGGGAAAATGAAATTTCATTTAGTCAAAGCATAGCTATGTATAGAATGCATTCAGTGTTACAGAGCAAATCCACGCTGTAATCAGAGATATTCAAAACCAAATTCGAATTCGTTATATAAATAAGTGATAGACATACCTGTGTGAGGCTGCTCAAATTATGCCAATTTAGAATTCACGACTATTGTAGATGATTCCACATTTTTAAACAAGATGGAGCCTGTCATCCTTTGTTTTTTATCAGTGGTTTGTAACTTAGCATTTTGAGGGTTTAGATGAATGATCGGGGGTTTCACAAGGAAACTTAATGCCAGGATAGTTAGGGTCGTTTTGTAAGCAAGGTGGTAGGCTTTCCACAAAGTCATACGAGCGTTCGACACCCAAAAC
Organism: Picea glauca; assembly: GCA_000966675.3. Taxonomy (NCBI): domain Eukaryota; kingdom Viridiplantae; phylum Streptophyta; class Pinopsida; order Pinales; family Pinaceae; genus Picea; species Picea glauca. Next base: position 606,099 of record JZKD02S0876638.1, read on the forward strand.
TTCCGAATAGGGGTATTCACTAGCCAAAAAATGCTCCACTTCTGAATCAGAATCCTCACTCAATACAATAGGGTTTAGTTCGACAGGAGGTTTCAGCTTGTTCCTTGCCATTCGAGAAATTAGACGGGCATTCTTTTTGCCTTTGGCGTTTGCAGTGGGTTTGGCTTTGGGCTTCTTGTTCATCATTTCAACGTTCTTAGTCACAGTGTGGGGTAGGTCGATAGGTGATTCGGTCGAGGGTTTAGGTAACAGGACATTGTAGGGTACTGGGGGTACAGTTTTTCCCTCACTCACCACAGGTTTTTCAACCTGTGGAGGGTTCGAATCCTCAATGTCATTCTGAGCAAGAAAATCTTTCCAACAATCTCCGTGTAACCCCAAATGATAGACAACAATAATCTTAACCAACTCATAGTGAAAAAGGTTGCTATCAGCCTGGTTCCTTTTGTATTTCTTTGACATTTTAAACAGGCTTCTAAGAAAATAATAGGACATATTGAGATGATAAACCATAAAAACCATAAGCAAACGAAGGTGGTGTAATAAAACAAACCTGTACGACCTTTGCAGGTGATAAACTGTTTGATTATCATCAATAAGTCATGCCAACGTTGTTTCAGCATGGTCACGGGAAAACCTTTATCACAGGAGCTAACCTTACTCGATTGGAAGAGAAGTGTCCAAGGTACCTATTCTACTTTGCAATTCTTGGACCATCGTTGTCCAGTGACAGACAAACCCGTAGCAATATTGATAAACTTCTCATCAATTTCCAATTGAACATCGCTGACCTTGGCTCGACAGCCATCAAAGGTCAGTGCGAATTGTCGGGCAACGCAGAGGTTAAACCCCTCAAATTTCTGTATAAACGGGAGCCACTCATTGTCCTCGAGGTCACTGCGGGCACTGTCAAACATCAATAGAGCCTGGCTCCCATTCGGTTCAGCCCTCACGACAGGGGCCATGGTGCAATCACATGGTAAGGGTTTGGGTTGAATTCCCCAATACACAGGAGCAGACTCATTTGGGCTAACAACTACGAACGATCAAAGGGGAAGCATTAATGTGCGCATGCGAGGGTGGTGGAGATATTGACTTCCATGCCTAATAGTTATGGAAAAGTACAACCGGAAAATTAATCCTCTGTTCAAACAATCATAACATAGCTCAAAACCATATTATTAGACCAACCAAATAATCAAACGGTGGATGTTATACCAATGCGCCATTATAATTTTTCAAACCATGAATATTCAATATAAAATTAAACCCAAATGTTAACCAACGCGCAATTGCATAAATGTTTTAATCAAAAGTTTTAAACCATTGTGCCAATCGAAATCAAATAAACTTGCAAGCCAAGAGCTATAAAAGATTATCATAAGGATCACATCATATATATAAAAACAAAAATAAACCATGACCCCTTATGCAATTTAATGACTAGGAAAGCCCCAAAAATATAAATCTATATGCTCAATGCCTTACCAGTTTAATAAAACCAAGTTGCACAACCAATATAAGAATGTCCAAATAGGCATAGTTCGAAAATCCTTTCATCCACATAACGATAAACCAAAGGTAGGCGCCATTCAAAATATCAATAAAAGATCATGACAGTTCAAGTAACGATGGAGGAGTTTTCACGCTTACAGTCGTGAAAACTAAATGGAAATAAATTTACAAGTGTCTCAAGAAATGAAAATATCATCTATTTGAAAAATGCGACGACAATTTGAAGTTCAGAAGACATAGGTGTAGGCAACTCATACGACAATAGAAAAAATTGAATTGGCTACCAACAGTATGATAGATAAAATATGAATTTGTCTCTTTTCCTTAGGTTTTAAATGTTTTAATATTTTGATAGTAACTATATTTACTTATTTTTAATTACTATAAGACCCCTTTCTAAAACACGTGGCCACCCAAAACCTTGCAATGGGGGCCAAAATTCTTTGTCTCTTAGTGTCGGGGAAAAAAACATGGAGTAAAAGAACCCTCTGTAAAAAGTACTTCTCGGGGCAAAGAGACAGATGCATGGAACGACCCCCAAAAGTTATGAAAGGCTCAGTGATTTTTTCTCTCCTCCTGAGAGCTCTAGAACACCTAAAAACAAATATTCACTCTATCCCTAGCAATGGAAACAAAATTAAAATTTGGGAGGATCCTATCCTCAGATCCAAACGCCTAAACCAATGGGAGGGTATGGAAAATATCAAAATCTGGCTTCAAAAGAATGACCGCAAAACCCTCTGGGACATATCAGAATGGGAGGAAGGGGATAAATCTCCCTGGAAAAAATGGAACCTAGAAGATTACCCCAACTTTCTCGAGGTAGAAGCCAAGGTGCTACTGGAAGAGCTCCAAGGAAATTTCCCTTGCAAGAACTTGATAAAAGACTCTCGAGGATGGGGGGTCTCTATGGGGAAATACACAACAGTTGTTGGTTACAAAGATATTCAATCAATCCCTCATGTTACTCCCACCCACTCTCCCTGGAAAACTATATGGCATTTCCCCTCTGTACCCAAGATTCATATGTTCAGCTAAACCTTAACCCACAAAATCGCCCTCACCAATGAAAATCTAAAGAAGAAAGGTTGGGAAGGACCCTCCCGCTATCCTCTCTATAAGGAAGCTGAAGAAACTGCAGACCATCTCTTCATTGAGTGTGTGTATACAACCAAATTCTGGACTCACTTTTTAAACCCCTTAAGCTTTAGCCTCCTCTAGTCCCTATCCGAGTTTATAAGAAGCTGGAAGTACCTTTCCTAGTTCTCCATGAAGTAAAAGAACCTCTTAGAAAGTTGTTGGATGTGGCTTCCTAAATTTCTATTCTGGAAAGTTTTTCTTGAAAGGAACAACAAAAATTTTCGGAAGGAAAGCCGAACCCCGTCTCGGGTCACCCAAAACATTAAAGCCATGATGAGTGAATCCCTGAACTCCAATCATACTTTGAATAATTTAACCCCTATAACCTCAGAGGAATACCTACGGCTCATAGCTTATGTATCGAACCATACAAGCAGAGAAAACGTCAAAATCCCCCAAAAAGAAAGATGGGAAATACGAATGGAAGACTTCGAGTTTATAAAATGGCATTCCTCCCTGGAAGAGAATTGTCTCTTCTTCGATGAGGCCTCGAAAGGGAATCCCGGTATAGCAAGAGGGGGATGGGTTTTGATGGATCCTTTAGGCAAGGTGGAACTCTCCTATGCATGGGGGCTCAGAACGGACTATAACAACCATGCCGAAATCCTCGGCCTGTGACAGGGACTAACCCTAGCAGCAGAACAAAATGTTCAAAGACTAGCAATATTCGGAGATTCCAAGATAATCATTCAGGCCATCAACAAGAAAAAGAAACGAAAGACCCTCCATCTAGCCCACATATACTCAAATATAATCCTCCTCCTGTCTAAATTCGCCTCCTTTAAAATCTATCATATTCTCAGAAGCCTGAATAGTCTTGCGGATGTTGAGGCCAATAGAGGCTCACTCCTGACCAAGAACACGCTCCATGTGAATGGTGAGTACATGGACGCCTCAATCTCGTGAGCCTTACCTTTTTCCTGTCATGTCTAGCTCTCCTCAGAATAGATTGGATTCTTTGCATATACATCCACACGCTCTATTCTCTAGAACAAAAATCAACCACTTGCGGGCAGTATCCATCCTGCGTGATGATGAAGGGTACAATGAAGGTATGGAGCACCTCTCCGATCTAAGATACTCAGTAGGCATGCTTGGCTATATCTCAGCCAAGCCGGTCCAGTTCTTCACCGATCTGGCCCAACTCCAAAGCTAATATCGCAAGAATTTGTGGAGCAAAGGAAGGCAAGAGACAATGGTTTTGCCCTTGTCTCCTAAACCCACACTGGAATAAAGAATCAATATTATCCAGACATAGCTAGATAGGATCAAAGGATCGGTCAAGGACTAGACCAACCTAATGCTCAGCCTGGATACTGTTGGAGCTAATCGCTAGGACTCCATAAAATAAGAGCTCAAAGCACTAAGAGAAGAAGTAGTCAACAAATTTGAGGTCAACTTCAAATACATTGTAAATGTGATTGGAGGGATGTGTCACTGACTAAGTAATCTTGAAACAAAGTTCGAGGAGCTCTCCAAATCCTGGCCCAACACCTCAAAGGCCCAGACAAGTTCAAACGATGACTAGCCCATCCACCACACTGTTACTGTAATCTTCTCCCTTGTTCACGGTAGCTAAATCAATCTCTTTGGGTCCCATCAAGACCCACTTCTAGCCTCTGGAATTTTGTAAAAATGGCTTGAGGTGACACTCAAAGAAAGCTTTCTTGTTTTCTGCTAGACTATGGTATGTAATGCACATGATAGCCTATTTTCTGAATTATAATATATAAACCCATTATCCATTTATGTAAAAAAAAAAAAAGGTGTGTGCACTTGACTGGCTTGATGTTGTAATGACTTGCGGAAGTTGGGGTTGTTGAATGAAGGAAGTCACTATGATCACACTTCACATAAGAAAGTGTAATGATGGTGTCTTTATATTAGGAAAGTCAGGATGCCTTAGGCATGTTATGAACCAAGGGAGACTGAACCGATATTCCTTATGACACAATTCATACGACAAACGATTTGACAAAGGGTTGAGGGAAAGAATTGGGCATTCCACCAAGTAGAAAATTAGGCTAAGGAATGAGGAGGGCACACTTAGACAAGCTGGATCGACCACAGTTTAGTTAGTGGTGCGCGCAGAGTTTTGGTGCACGGTGGAGACATACTAAACTCTATCATGGTACAATGCGTAGAGTACAATGCGCATGCAATATCAGCGCACGATACAAAAACTGTGTGCAACAGGTAATAATGCAAGAACCAAAACTGTGCGTGGTAGATATTGGTGCACGACACAAAAGTAGTGCATAGTTATTGGTGCAACAGAGAAGTGATGCGTAGTTGTTATAGGTGCGCAAAGCACGATTTACCTTGTGATGTTGTTGTGCATGGTAAATATGGGTGTACAGGTTGAAATTTGTGCATGCAAATTTGTTTGAAGGGTGAACAATAACAAAAAACCAATGATTTTCTGCGACGTTTTATATCATTTGAACGTCATCTTTTTGCAGCACATTTTTTAGGCCCTTAAGAGCGTTTTTAGCAACTCAAAAACCATGAGACAAAGATATACTAAAGTTACACTCTGTCTCTGTAGCTCAAATGAAAGATCCCAGATAGGTATTTCTAATGGTGTAAATTGTTCATCAAACGGAGCTTTTATGAGAAAGTTACAACACAAACAATGGAGGGTAAATTTTCAGACCCAACTAAATTCAAAGGGCCATAACTTTCTTCTCCATAATCAGATTGAGGCATAGGAGTAGTCAATGGAAATATATTGAACCATAGAATACATTCCTAGAGCTAAAGTAAATTTTTGGGCACGATAAAGATGTTTGATATGGAAAATAAGGTACCTGTAGCATTCCAGACCAAAAACACAAATTGGCGTAGAATTTCAGCAGGTTGTAACTAGCACCCAAGAACCTAGAATGAGGTGAAACTTGGAAAGAATGTCCATCATATGTATATGAGGAAACCCAATTGAGATCCTATGGAAAATCCAATGGAGTAGGTTAAAAATTTATAATTACAGAGTATAATTGCGCCTAGTTGAAGTGTGAACATAAAAGTTAATGGGAAATTTTCAAATAACCATAACGTTCTGCTCAACACTCGGAATTGAGCATGGGAGAAGGCATTGAAAAGTTGTTGGAAAGTGGAATCTAAATATATACCTAGAAAATCGATCAAGGAATTAAATTTTCCAGGAAATCAGAAGAAAGAATTTTGATATATATATTATTGAACCAGAATGGTTCATATTTTCATGAAATTGTTGAAACAGTTAGCCTGACAATGTTTTGTTGGCTACACATTTTGCAAAGTTAATAACAATTAGATCAGTTCAATATCAGCATAGAGTGCAGAGTAATGGAAGAGGCAGAAGGGGCATGCATTCAATAGAATGATATTAGAGGGATGGATGTCCATTTGGGCATTGAAAGAACAAACTCCAATGGACATGGAGATGAAAGGAATGAAAACATGAATATGGCAGAGACCATTAAAAATTATTAGAAGGATGTCCAAAGACATAAAGATGATAATGAAAGTCTTATGAGAGCCAAGGAGTAGCAGGATGAATTCAACATGAACTTATTGGAGAGATTGAACAAAATATAAAAGAAATTGGACAAGGAGAGTCGCTCAAGCAAATCTGGAAGTCACGGGCCTTCTAATGAGAAAAGAAGAACCATAAGTGATAGAAAACATCATCACCACCACTCCACGAGGCATTCCAATAAGAGAGAACACAACATCTCGATTCCATCCCCTGTAAGGAAGCATAAGGGGTCTGGGGTGGATGAGCTACGAGGAGAAATGAACAAAATCAAACCTCCTATATTTGATGGTGAGTACAAGAAGGATGAAGATGTAGACACATGGTTGTTGGGCATGAGAAAGTATTTTCAATTGCATCATTATTCTTCTCATGCAGAAGGTAGAATTTCTATCTATCAACTCAAGGGAAAGGAATCCATGTGATGGGATCATCTTGTGCAAGTGCAACACATTAAAGAGAAAAGTGTTGGAGGGAATTCAAGAAGTATTTTGAGAAGAAATACTTGACTAAGAGATATTATGAAAAAAAATATGAAATATTTCTTTGAACTCAATCTTGGGAGTATGACCATTGATGAATATGAGAGAAGGTTTTTAGAACTACTGAAATATGTCTCTTTCATAAAGGATGAGACAATTAAGATTCAGAGGTATTTGAGTGGATTTCCATCCTTCATCAGTGACAAAATAAAGTATAATGATCCCAAGACATTGGAGGAGACCATAAGGCGAGATAAATCCCTATATGATTAGAAAAAATCAAGGCCAACTTTCCAAAAATCTTGGGAAGACAAAATAAAGTTCAAGATGAATCAGAGGAAGAAGGGATCTAAGCCACCATTCTTCAGAAATAATCCACAGGGACAGAAAACTCCTAGATATCCCAGAACAATTGAGACAGGGGGTCAAAGGCCAAGGCAACCACCTATTCAATGTTCAGTTTATAAAGGAGATCATATGTTCAGAGATTGTCCTCACAGAGGTGAAAAAGGGAGAATTGTTCACAATGTACAGCAAGCTCAAATCATAGAGGACATGGGTAGAAATGTGCCAAGGATCTGTGCAGCCCTAGACAACAAGAAAGCAGAGTATCAACCACATATGATTGAAGTGGAAAGTATGATCAACAACCAAACCATTGTTATTTTAATTGATTCAGGAGCTAGTCATAGTTATATAGATCCTAAGATGGTGGAAAGTTTGCATTTGCCAAGAAGAAAGAATGATAAATATTGGTTGGTGCAGGTGGCTACAAGCGCCAAAATAAAAGTTAATGATATGGTTGAGTCATGTCTTATGGACATGAATGGACTGAACACTGGGGAAGATTTGAACATCTTGCCTTTAGGTTCCTATGACTTTATAATTGGGATGGATTGGTTGGACCATCATCATGCCATCCTAGACTGTCATAATAATGCCTTTACTTGCTTGGATGAGGAAGGGACCCTAAGGAAGGTGCAGGGAATTCCCAGGGTAGTAACCATCCGAGAAATTTCAGCATTGCAGATGAAGAAATGTTATAGAAAAGGGTGTCAAATATTTGCAACACATTTGGAAGAGACACCTAAAGATAAGGTTCCAAATTTGGAAGATTATGTAGTCTTGGAAAATTTTGAAGATGTGTTCAAGGAGGTACCAGGACTAAACCCAAAGAGAGATATTGATTTTTCTATAAATCTAATGCCTGGAGCAGCTCTAGTGTCAAAGACTCCTTACAGAATGAGTACACTAGAGATGAAGGAGTTGCAAATGAAACTTGAAGAAATTCTGAAGAAGGGGCATATACGCCCAAGTGTGTCACCTTGGGGTGCCCCAGTATTTTTTGTAAAGAAAAAATATGGAACATTAATATTCTGCATTGATTTCAAACAATTGAATAAAGTGACTGTTAAGAAGAATTATCCTCTACCAAGGATTGATGGTCTTTTTGATCAATTGAAGGATGCAAAGATATTTTCAAATATAGATCTCAGCTCAAGATACCAACAAGTAAGGATTAAATAGGAAGATATAAGAAAGACCACCTTTAGGACAAGGTATGGTCATTATGAGTTCACAATGGTGCCATTTGGGTTGTCAAATGCACCAATTGTTTTCATGTGCTTAATGGATGGTGTTTTCTGAGAATATTTAGACAAGATTGTCATTGTCTTTTTGGATGACATTCTTGTATATTCCAAGTCAGAAGAAGAGCATGAGCATCATTTAAGTATGGTGTTGCAAGTGTTAAGGGATCATTAGTTGTATGCCAAGTTGAGCAAGTGCTCATTTTATCAGAAGCAAATTGATTATTTGGGCCATATCATTTTAAAGGATGGGATAGCAGTGGATCTTGAGAAGATAGAAGCCATTAGAGAATGGTCAGTGCCAAAGAATGTGACAGAGGTGAGATAATTCATGTGTCGTATAGGCTACTATATGAGATTTATTAAAGTATTTTCAAATATTGCACACCCAATCACTTCCTTGCAAAGAAAGGGTGTGAAGTTTCAGTGGACAATGAATTGTGAAAAGAGTTTCCAACACTTGAAACAATTATTAACAAGTTGTCCAATACTAAGGATTGTAGACCCAAATGAATACTTCATTGTATGCACAAATGCATGTAAATAAGTACTTGGTGGAGTCCTCACTCAAAATGGGTTTGTTATATGTTATGATTCAAGGAAGATGAAGGATCATGAAAGAAATTATGCCACTATTTGGAGCTGGCAACCATAATGCATGCCTTGAGGAAATGGAGACACTACCTCATGGGTAAAAGGTTTGAGCTAAGAACATACCAGAATGGTATGAAATATTTATTTGATCAACCAACTCTAAATGCTAGGTAAAGCATATGGTTAGAATTTCAAAGTGAATATGACTTTGATATAAAGCATATCAAGGGAAAAGAGAACAAAGTGGTTGATGCACTCAGCAGAAGAGTACATGAATTGCATGCTACAACCATTATCATGTACCAATCATACTTGAAAGACAAAATTACAGAGGTTGCCAAATCAGATTTGCAATACAAGGAATTAGTGAAAAATTACAACAAGGTATTTTGCAGCAGAAAATTGAGGAATACAAGCTAGATTATGATGAAATTCTCATCTACAGGGACATAATATATGTACCAAATTCTCAGGAATTGAAAAATATGTTATTGAGGGAAATGCATAATGCACCTTATGTTGGGCACCCAAGTTATCAGAAAACTATTGCAGCTGTCAAAAGCCAATATTATTGGCCAGGCATCAAGAAAGAGGTTGTTGATTTTATTGCCAAATGTTTGGAACATCAAAAAGTAAATTCTCATCATAGACACCTAGTTGGGTTACTGCAACCATTACCCATTTCTAAGTGGAAATGGGAAGTTGTAACAATGGATTTCATCACCAAACTTCCCAGAACAAACAAGCAACATGATTCTATTATGGTAGTGGTGGATAAGATTACTAAAGCTGCCCATTTTGTTTCAGTTAAGCTCACTCACAAGGCAGTCGACATCGTTGATGTTTATATGAAGGAAATTGATAGATTACATGACATACCCAAGACAATTTTGTTTGACAGAGATCCAAAATTTACCTCAAAATTTTGGAAGGGATTATTTAATGGATTTGGAACAAATTTGAATTTTAGTACAACTTATCATCCATAATCAGATGGTAAAATAGAGAGGGTGAATCAAATGGTTGAAGATATGTTGAGGATGTATGTGATGGATAAACCATCAAAATAGGAAGACTACCTACACTTGGTAGAGTTTGCTTATAACAATGGGTACCAAGCATCTCTAAAGATGAGCCCTTTTGAGGCATTTTATGGAAGAAAGTGCAACGCACCAGTAAGTTGGGATAACCCAACAGAAAGAGAAGTGGTTGGGCCATATTTGCTTAGGGAAATGGAGGAGAAAATGATAAAAAAAAATAAAAAAAATTAAAGGTTGCCCAAGATAGGCATAAAAGCTATGATGATAAGAGAAGAACTCACAGGGACTTTAAAGTGGGTGATCATGTATTTTTGAAAGTGAAGGCCAACAAAAGTTCCTTGAAGTTGAGAAATTGTTCAAAGTTGGCAGCTCACTATTGTGGGCCATTTGAAATCCTAGAGAGGATTGGTCTAGTAGCTTATATGATTGCATTGCCTACATCTATGTTTGTTCATAATGTATTTCATGTATCATTGCTCAAGAAATATATACCTGATGCTAATCATGTTATTGATTGGAATGTGATTTAGGTGGAGAAAGAAGGCGTTTTTCAAGTGCATCTGGTATGCATTCTAGATCAGAAAATCAAACAGCTCCGGAATCAATCCATAGGGCTTGTAAAGGTCCAATGGACCTAGTACGGTCCTGAGGATGCTACTTGGGAGCATGAGGATGCAATGCGGGTAGAATACTCGCATCGTTTTGAGGATTTTTGAAATTTTATTGTATATGGGTACATGATGCACTGAGGACGGTGCATAAATAAGGGGAGGGGATTGTAATATCCCCAGGTTGAACCTAGTTGTAAATGTAAATGTAAGCTGGTGAGATGTTTTGATATCATTTTTGGATGCACATTTCATGGCATAGTGAGTGCATGTATTGCATAGTAAAATGAGAAAGTTTGCACATTCCAGGATATCGCGCGTAGCAACATAAGTGTGCGCGATATTGAGGCCAGGTAGCCTTTTTTATGTATATGTTTCCTTTTATAGTGTAGTGAGCCAGTTATTATAAGCTAGGATGCTTATGTTTTGATTAGGCCAGAGAGCCTATATGTTAAAGGCCAATGTGCCTATTTTTGTATATGTATCATGCTTAATATAAATACATTGATGCACGTAGACCAACCATGATAAAATAGATGGGGGACTAAACTCCACTAGTAAGGGAAAGGGTGGGGGCTTAAAAGTTAAGGAAAAATGATAAGATAGGGAGCTTAATCCAAAAAGGAATATTATATTAATATTTCTTAACTCATAAAGTATGGATAATTATTTTATCCTAAGTTCTAAAGTGGGGTACAAGTGGGCCAAAGTAGCTCCCAACATGACAAGTGTCAAGTTGGGGACATGCATACATATTGTGGGGACTTAGTTCATTTTTCCATCTTTTCCATCATTCCTTCCATCATTCATTCATCCAGTCGATCATCCATGAACATGCACACACCCATTGAGTTATCTTTTGTATCTTCGTGATTGTACCTAAACCTATATCCATAACCATTTTGTGTTGGTCTAGATGGTTAGCTTGGGAGATGGATTGAAGAAGTGGGTTGTCAGGCCCATGGGATATTGAAGAGGTGGGTTGTTAGGCCCGTGAGAAATTCTCTAGGTGAGAGAATTGTTGGGAATTGATTTCTTGAAGGTGCTAAACTGCAGCTACAGTGCTCTGAGACTTCCTATCCGACCTGTTACTGAAGCCTAGAAAGGAAGTGGGGCAGCCAAAGGATTGTTGAGAAGAGAAGGGGCACACTTCCTAAGTGGGACAGGCACGTGGGCAATGAGGGACTATAGGTTTTTAGTTTGAGTTGGCACCTGAGAGAGAGTCTTTCCTGTTGTCTATGAGCCTTTAGCCTGGTTAGGAATCCCTTTACCTGGGTGGAGTTTAGTCCTAGCTCGGGGGTGACTCACTGTTGAGAGTGATGAATAGTGTGGTCTAAGGCTGGGAGGTTCATGGAAGGTATGCACACAATTGGTGACATTATTACCAAGATAAGTGTCAATTGTGTGATAAATTTACATGCTCCATTGTTATTTACGTGCTTATTTTATGGGTTATCATATGTGTGGTTATAACTGTGTTTATTTTTATGGGTATTGCCTGTATATGTTGCATGTATACATTTATTGTTATTTCAATGTGAAACAGTGTATTCATAGATGTATTTTTATGTTTATGTTTTATATATAATGCTTCCGCAAGAGTTCTGTGTGTATATATTTTAATTGCATGTAGTTCGAAAAATTTATGTGGCATAGCTCAGTTGGATGTTGGGTATGTTATAGTTATGTTTCACAGAGAGAACAATAAGAGTTCTCTAGCATAGCCTGGCCTACCATGGATGGTCAGGGATGTTATAGTAAGTGCCACTATCACACAAGAGATGAGTCAATTGGACAGATGGGGGAACCGATCAACACTTCAGTGGGTTAGAAAAATGAAGGAATGAGGCATTCAATGGGTTTGTTGGGAAAGCTACTTAAACACACCCACATGAGAGGTTGGCCCAACATTGCGAAGGGATACAACTCATGGATCATGTCTGTTCACCTAAATGAATCGTTTAGAGAGACAACTCCTATAAAGGCACAAGGGTGAGACCACAAGGAAGGAATATTTGAAGGACAGGGGAGAAAGATCATTTCTACAATTCCGAGGAAGACTTAGATGAAGAGGGGTGAGCTCCCTCAAGGAGCCAAGTTTCTCCACATGGGAGGATTTGTGCTTCCTTGAGGTGATTTTTCTGGGAATATTTTGGGAAACCTTCTTTTGGACTAAGTTTGGGAAAAGTATTGTCACGGGTCTATAAGAGGAATGCTAGGATACATAACCACAGGTCTGTGCAAAGACTTGTAGAAGAGAATAGATGATGAGTTTGTGGTGGATGAACATTTTGGGTGCTCTGCAGAAGTTGTGAAGGATGTTATGATGGATTATTCTTGGTGTGAAAAATATGTGTATGAGTGTCTTGATGAGATAAGGTGAGTCATAGGAATCTTCTGAAGTTATAAACCGAGCTAGTAGTGTCTTCATAGAGTTACACAATTAAGTTAACAAAAATATGACTTGAAAGTCATGCAGTGGGTGCATGGTGCCTTGAAGTGGAAGAAGTCAAGGTGTAGAGATGGAAGGACATTGTAGATGTGTTCGGTTGATTGCATGAGAAGTTTGGGAGTTAGATGTTTTTAGGAGTGGACTGATGCACCCAACCTTGTATTGCAATGAAGGTATTGCAGGTTTTTGGAGAGGTAGATGGTGATTGATGATATTCCATGCATAGAGACAGTTTCTTAGGAAACTAAAGGTCCAAGACAACAAAATTGAACAACGGATGTAGCCAAGTATGTCAATGGAAAGGTACGGTTTTTTTTTAGTTATTGTGTTTCCTAAGTGTTGCAGTGTGTACTTTGAAGGGAATTTGAATGACTTGGTGGTTCAAGTGAAATTTGTTTCGATGATGAAAATGGAAGACTTGAGAGTGATTCAAGTGGTGCATATTCAGATAATTCATGTAGCAGTTGGGATGCCTTGATTGGGTGAATGTGCAAAGATCTTGGAGTGACCTACTTGGATGAGTATTGTGGAATACTTAGGTATATTTTGATGCATCCATGGAGGTGGCTTGAGAAATCTACCTAACTGTTAGATGAAGCACATTGGATAGGTTGATGCAGTGAAGTAGGTAGTGAATTATGTACATGTCGAGTTTGAGAGGATGGGTGAGGAAACTTGGTTCTTGGTGCCTTAGCCATATTTTTTGGGTCATGCAATTACTTCACAGTCACGACGATAGTGCCAATGTTTGGACCCTTGTGGGAGGTGCAATATAGTTCCATTATAGGAGATGGATGGAGTCATCGAAGAAGTCAACCAAGAAATGTTGACAATCAACATGAATGGGAAGAATGCAGGCCAGGTGACTTTGGTGGTGTTTGCTCCCCTTCAGAATGGAACATTGTATTAGGCAAAGTTCACCTTGGTGACTTGCATATGATTGTGAAATGACTAAGATATCCAGGAGGGTCATTGGTTGAGGTTGGAAGCATAGTGGTTCGAACATGCCTAAGGCATACGATTTATTTTGTTAAGGTCCTAACCCGCACATAGGTAGAACAATATATTCGGATGTAGTAAAGGTCAATATTAATAAGATATTTCAATAAAATAGAATAAGGAATATGTAACAAGACCTAATAGAAGCTTCTGCTTCTAGAAGGATCTTCCTCTAGATGCTTCTTTTTTGTATAAATAAGAGTCGAGGGTATGAGAACCCTAGCTTGGAGATTATTGTAATAGAGCTCTGCTCAACTGGAGGTTTCCCCCTCGAAGAGGCCCATGAACATTTCTTTCAGATTCAAAGTGCTATTTTTATTGTTATTCTTATATCATTTCAGTGTTATTATGGTGAATTTTCTGGTTATATTGTTGTTATTCTGCCATTACTAGCATTTTATTTTTGTTCTGCATACATTTTATATCTGGTATATTACAAGTGGTATCAGAGCACTTTCCTCGAAAAATTTTTTCAGTGTAGAGACGTATTCCGACGTCCTTAAGCCACAAATATATGTCCTTACGTGCATAAACCCAGGGTTGAGGGATTCATACACACAAGAAATACAAGTGGTACTTAAGTGCACATATGTTGGCAACCCTTGTAA
>JZKD02S0876638.1:620764-633331 GCA_000966675.3 Picea glauca
TCCTTAGTTAGTGCCCTGAGATATTGGGCCGAGTACTACTGTTGGACCCCACACATATATCAGAGAGCTATAGCACAGGGCAAACTCTTGTCTGTAGAACCCTTGAATACCTAACATTTGGGGACAGAAACATAAACAAATTAAAACAGACAAGATCTATTGTCGCACAACTGTGTTTGGGTTGCCAAGTCAATACACATTTCTTTCTAGTTAAGCATTTGGCATTTCCTCTCTGCAATATTCTTTAGACTGGAGTATAACTCCATAAAAATAAAAAAAACTAGAATTTTTTTCACCATTATTTCAAACCTATTCCATTGGATTCATCTCTTCGCCCTTATCACATTCATCCATATCATTTTTCAGAAACAATTGTTTAACTCTCCCACCCCTTTTCAGTTCCCCCATCCTCATGGCCCATACTCATAGCCAAGACTTGGAATATCGCTTCAACACCTTGCAATATGGTCTCATTGAGACCCAACAAGAAGTGAAAAAACTCAGTGCCAATGTCGTCGCCGTCAATACAACCATCCAGTCCTTAATGGGTGAAATCAAACATGACCTCACCACCCAGATTGAATCAGTCTTTTCGACACTCTACACCAAATTGCATATTCCTACAGATAACCCTTCCTCTTCCTCACCCCCACATACTGAAGGTGACCATTCCTCTCATTCCCATACCTTGCAGAACCATCACTTTCAACGTGACCTACACCTTCCATGAGTGGATGTGTTAGGGTCCTAACCTGCACATAGGTAGAAAAATATATTTGGATGTAATAAAGGTCAATATTAATAAGGCCTTTCAATAAAATAGAATAAGACATATGTAAGAAGACCTAATAGAAGCTTACACTTCTAGAAGGATCTTCCTCTAGATGCTTCTCTTGATAGACATATTTAGTATAAATAAGGGTTGAGGGTATGAAAACCCTAGCTTGGAGATTATTGTAACAGAGTGCTACTCGACTAGAGGTTTCCCCCTCGAAGAGGCCCGTGAACATTGCTTTCTGAATCAAAGTGCTATTTATGTTGTTGTTCTTATATCATTTATGTGTTATTGTGGAGATTATGTTGGTTATATTACTATTTTTCTGCCATTTCTAGCATTTTATTTTTGTTCTGCATACTTTTTATATCTAGTATATTACAGGATGTGACCAAATTTGATGGCTTAGACCCCACTGGTTGGGTAACCCAAATGGAACATTACTTCTCTTTATACAACATTACATATGACTTGGCCAAACTTCGATATGGTGTTCTCCATCTAGATCAAGAATGTTGGCAATGGTGACAATGGAGAAAAAATTCTTGTCAAGGGTATATTGCTTGGACACAATTTGTGGTAGAGATTTATGAATGCTTTGACACTGACACCAACCATTTGGGCCGTTTGACAAAGATAAAACAGTTAGGAACAGTGGAATACTTTATCTCTTCCTTTGAGCGCTTGGATTTTAGAACAAAGGGCATGTCTGATGCCTTTTTCCGAGAGTGTTTTATCAGCATCCTCAAGGATGAAATTTGGGCCCATGTCCTCATGGATCGGCCTGAGAGTTGGGTGGAGTCTACCAAAAGATATAAAGAAGAACAACAGGTTGTATCTTTTCAAAACCGCAAACCCTCCTTCATCCATCGCACTAAACTAGTAAATCCCACTACTCCCTCTACTCCACTAAAGATCCAAAAATTGACCCAGGCTGAAATGGCTGAATGCCAATTCAAAGGCCTTTGTTACAACTATGATGAAAAATATTTCTCGAGCCACAAGTGTAAAGAACAAAATATTTTTATGGCCATCTTCAAGGATATTTCAGAAGAAGATGAAGAAACTCCCTCTATGTCTGAATCACATGAATCCACTGACATAACCCCTCCCTCAGACCCTCCAAAAGTAGAACCAGTCATTTCCCTCAATGCTCTCACTGGATTCTCCACTCTCCAAACCCTCAAGCTAATCGGTTACATCAAGAATCAGAAGGTCATCATTCTGTTTGATAGTGGAAGCACCCATAATTTTATTCATCACTACATTGCCCAAGAAACTCATTACTACATCCATGCCATCAATAATTTCCAAATCATGATTGCCAATGGTGGTTCCATGAAATGTGGATGGCGTTGTGAAAATGTGTGTCTCCAAATTGGTGACTACCACCTGAAATCCCATATGTTTGCTATCGACATGGGAGGTTTCGACATTGTGCTAGGTGCAGACTGGCTAAGGACTTTGGGTCCCATTCTCATGGATTTTAAAGACTTAACCATGAAATTTGACTAGGAGGGTCACCAATATAAGTTCCAAGGCATCACCATCGATTCACCTGATATCATTAGTTCCCATCGCATGGAAAAGCTTCTCAAGAAGGGTCATTCTAGTGTTATCTCCCAACTCCATGCCATACAAGAAACAAAGACACCCTCCATACCGCAAGACCTCCAAGCCATCCTTTCTAAACATCAATTGATCTTTTCCACTCCCTAAGGCCTCCCTCCTTCCCATGGTGTTCATGATCATTCCATTCCCCTTATACCAGGAAGCCTTCCTCCCAATATTCGTCTGTATCATCACCCCTTTTCCCAAAAAAATGAAATTGAGAAAATGGTACAGGAACTCCTTAATGCAGGTGTTATCCACCCTAGTACAAGCCCCTATTCATCTCCTGTGATCATGGTCCTGAAGAAAGAAGGTTCTTGGAAAATGTGTCCTAATTTCCATGCCCTCAACAAACTTACCATCAAAGAAAAATTCCCCATTCCTGTCATTGATGACCTCTTGGATGAATTGAGTGGTGCCCAATTCTTCACTAAACTCCATCTTCGTTTGGGCTACCACTAGATACGTATGAAAGAGGAAGATATTCCCAAGACTTCCTTTAGAACTCATGAGGGCCACTATGAGTTTTTGGTCATGCCCTTTGGCTTATGTAATGCCCCCTCCACCTTCCAAAGCCTCATGAATCATGTCTTCCGTCCTTTTCTCCTCCATTTTGTCTTAGTTTTCTTTGATGATATCCTGATCTATAGAAAAACCTGGACAGACCATCTTGCTCATGTGGATCGAGTTCTCCATCTACTCTCTCAACACCAACTTTTCCTGAAATAGTCTAAATGTGCTTTTGGTGCCTCAGAAGTAGAATAGTTGGGTCATCGGGTTGGCAAAGATGGTGTCAGGGTGGATCCTAAAACGATTGAAGCTATGCAAGACTGGCCTCACCCAAAGAATCTTAAGAGCTTGCATGAATTTCTAGGATTAATAGGGTATTATCACAAGTTTGTTAAGAATTATGGGAAAATTGTAGCATCTCTCACTGATCTCCTAAAAAATAACTCTTTCACTTGGACTCTAACCGCTGCTCAAGATTTTCAAACCTTGAAGATGGCCATGTGCACCACTCCAATCCTCGCGCTTCTTGATTTCACAAAGACCTTTGTGTTGGAATGTGATACCTCAGGGAAATAAATTAGTGTTGTCCTTATGCAAGAGGGTCGAACTTTGGCCTTTACCAGCAAGAAACTATCTGAAAGAAATCTGGGCAAATCCATCTATGAAAATGAAATGTTGGCTATTCTGCATGACGTGGATCTATGGTGTCCTTATCTATTGGGGAAACGGTTCCAAATTAAGATAGAACATCAAATCCTCAAGTATTTTCTGGAACAACGTATTTCCTCCCTAGAACAACAAAAATGGGTGACTAAACTCTTTGGATATGATTATGATATCATTTATAAGAAAGACAAAGACAATGTGGTTGCGGATGCACTTTCCTGAAAAAATGAAGATGAAGGATCCCTGTTATCCACAAATTTGGTCATTGTGATGATGTCATGATGATATCATGATGATGGAAAATCAAGCTCTTTACCAAGAATACTTTCCTAAGAAAAGTTACAGTTGTCTTCTTCCAGAATTCACAGTTTGGAACATGTTCGTAGGCTGCTAATATATTCACCTGCGAGAATGCTTGTTTCTCGCAGGCTGCTTTAAGATGGGGTGCGAACTTCTCACACTGTACTCATGGTTAGGGTGCGAACATTCTCTTAAAGGAGAAAAAGATAAAGATCTCGAATCTTCTAGAAGGGAATCTTCTAGAAGGGTGACTTGGCTTTCGAGTGGTTATTCAAGTACTGGAATTCCAGATATCTTGGGATCATTCCCTATCCAAGTAACTAAACTATATTCTCCTATATATTGAGGAGATTGCTCATGGAAAGGGTTAAGTTGAGCAAGAAGCAAGTTAACAAGAGATTGATTAGAGAATCAGTGCAATATTGTATGGAGGACTGATGCTACAGCAGCAAGAGACAACAGCAAAGCCATCACAAGTAGTTGATTTTCTTCATGCATGAGCAAGTGTGTGTGTCAGAGCTAGAAGCCATCGAAAGGAGACCTATGACATCAAGGCTCAGGTTGTAAGTTTCACTTTCTGTTAATTTAATACAACAATATGTCCCTTTCCCATAAAGATGATGTCACTTTATTACATAATTCCTTGATCATATGTATAGATTAATCATTGAATAAGTTAATCTGCCTTTACTTCGATTGGTTCGTTTTGTTGTGATCTGAACGAGACGAGAGAATTGGAGCAGAGCTTGGAACAACAGAGATCTAAGGAAAGCGTTCATAAGGTATGTACATAACCCTTATCTCTTAGTTCATTCAAAAGACTAGATCTAGGGAAAGTGTAGTATTATGTCCTGTTTTGTTCTAGATACCAGGTGGATCTAGGGAGATCGGTTAGTGTCCGCACCTACGGATTTATCCCATAGCAAAATTGGCGACTCCACTGGGGATCTATCCTTTTTTTCTTTTTGGTTTTTGAACTTTCTGTGGCCATTTGCTCTGCTTGCATTTTTCTTTTGATTTGTCTGTCTCTAAGCCCTCAGGATACCCTGAGAGACCTTCTGGGTCTATAAGCCAATTTGATTTTTACTTGCTTTTTCAAAATTTTCATTAGTTTCAGGGATTCTCACACTGTGTCCATTAGCATCCTGCGAGAACCTTGAAAGTTCACACTCTTCATATACATTTCAGTGCGGATAGTTCGCATTCTGCATCAAAGTGGCCTGTGAGAACTCTAGTTTCTTGCACTGTGTTCCACACTGGCCTGCGAACATATTTTTGAAATTTTTGAATTCAAGTTTTGACTTTATCAATAGCTCATATGTGTTGATTTAGACCTCTTTGGCTTATTAAGTCAGTGACTTACATATCTTTTTCTATAATTGGCTTGCTGGAACTGATCTAGGTTTTCTAGGTGTTTTCTTGCTTTTGAAGCTTGACTTTCATTTCTTAGTTGTTGTTGGCATTTTCATTCTCTCTTACTTCTGGAGTTGAGTGTATCTGACTGGCTGAGAACGAGGGATTGGTTGAGAGCTGAGTGTTTGGTGTTTCTTTTGTACTTTCTAGTTCGAAAGGACAAAGTTTTCATTTACATTGAGAAGCTCCTTGGTTTGCTTTTGTTTTTGCTTTCATTGAAAGTATTGGATTGGGTTATTTGTTTGGATCTTCATAATTTGGTTTTCTTTTCTCATTATTTAGAGTTATGCTTGGAAAGTGAACTGCATGTTTTCTTTCAAGTTTTTGTTTTTGATTTTTGCGAGAACATTGAAAATCAAATTTTTAAGAGTATTGAATTGTTGAAAAAGACATATGGAACTTATTCATTAATATATGATTGTTTGCATTAGCATCTGAAAGGAAATTGAGTATTGATATTGATTCGGAAATTGTTTTCTCTCTCCCATAACTAGGATTCATCGAATGAAAAGAATTATATTTCATCATATCCTTGCATGATTTGGGTCAGAGTTATACATCACGAGTTTCATTTCCATTGCCTTTGAGTAAACAACAGCCTGTAAAAACATTACGTAATATTAAAATTGATCTAGTAACTCTTTTCTAGGGCTCTTTTACACCAACATTTAGCTAGGCTAGTGCTTTGGAGTAGGAAGAGAGACACACTCTCCTAAAGCTCAAAAACACACAATAGTATCTTGAGTTAGGGAGTGTAAAATTCCATTAACCGCATATTGTCCTGGGAAGCCCTTCTAACACAAGGGTCAAGCATTAGGTCGCATTGGTGTTGGCAGAGATACTAACCTGCTTTGTTGAAATCAGTGTAGAGATTGCACGTATTACGGGGATCACTCTGAGGTATACCCACAATTATGAGTGGAAGCCTTTGAGTTGGTTTCAGGATAGATACCCTGCCCTTGCGTGTGGATCAGACTAACGACTGTTTCCCTAGGCGGTACTGTTGTTTGTGGTGACCTTAGTTTCTTATCTCTCTAGGTTCTTACCCAAAGTGACTGTGGAGGGGAAATTCTTCACGGTACCTGGAATCGACGTTGATCAAACTCACTCGGGCTCCTTGGAGGGTATACCCACGATTATGTGTGGGAGCTTGTACCAGGGCATAAGTCTGTTAAGCAGGTCGTCAACGTAACTTTTCCATCCTAGCCCCGCCCCTTCTCATCTCGTTGTTGCGACGTTGGATTTCATCACCAACTAGTGGCTTCGATATTGGAAGGTATTGTTTGCTTGGTGATTGCTTCTAGTTTTTGTTTACTAGGGTGTGCTGATCGTTTCTCGAAGTTGACTATAGGATTTTCGTTGAGGAGTTGATTATTTGTTTACAATTTCTCCCCCGCGACGTTCACGTAGGATGCAAGGTTTGTCCCCGGAACATCCGGAAGCTTCAGAACCTTTGCATACGGAAACACCTGAGGGTACTCCTGAGGACTCTCCTCATCCGGATGAAATTCCCCTTGTTACTTTACCTCACGTGGACATAAGTGACGTCCCAGAAGTTTTTACACCACCTCCACAAGTAGAACCCACTTATCCTCTTGTTGACTTTCGAATTACCAACACTGTAGAGGATTATCGCATTCGTCGTGGTGAACGACCTGTTGGACGAATAAATCCTTCTGAAGAAAATTTTGTTACCTCCTCTGAATCAACTGCTGGGCCTTCTCACGGTGTAGTGGGCCAAGATCCTTTTTGGTCGGGTGATTTCCGACGAGTCTTGTTTGGTACTGAATCATCCCCTGTCTACGAAATCAACCCTCCTGTCTCTCCTGAGCCAGAGACTACCCCAGAGACTACCACATATCATTTTGTTCTTCCTCCCGAGATGGCCCATCTCGCAAATACTACGAGTGTCCAAACCAGAATTCCTGTAACTACTCTTCCTCATATTAATACCCAGCGAACTCCTGAGGCTAATCCAAATTTACCTCCTGGTTACCATGCGCTAAATCCATCGTTGAATGTGCCCCATCCGACACCTCCACAAACTCCAGATGGTTCTCCAGGTGGTTCTTAGTTTCCTGGGCATCCTATTCCCGGTTTCATCTCGACACTCCCTCTGTTTTTTACTAGCAATCCTAATCCTGGTGGCATTATCACGACTATTGCACAAAACTTGCACAATCCTATTGGTGGACAGGGTAGTATGTTTCCTTTTCCTTTGCCCAGACTTAACACAGTTACTAACCAACCTACGGTTGGTATACAACTTTCGGGTGGAACTGTCCCTTTGATCGGGGGACCAACCTCACCGTTAAGACAACACATACCTCCTGCTTTGGCCCAGTATTGGAATCAACTTATGCAGAACTTTCCTCAAAATGATGGGGGGAAGCAAGCTATCCCTACTACAGGCCAACCGTATCTGGGTGTGACTAATCCTATTTGGGGTTCAGGTCAGACTACTCAACCTCAAGTCACTACTCAAGCTCAAGGTCAAAATCCTTGGGGTTACTATCCGATTCAACCTCCACCAAACCAACCAGGATCTTCCCTCTGGGGGAAGACTGCATACGGTCCCACTGGTTTACCGACAGGACTTCCTCCCCAAAGTCACCAGTATCCATAAGTGAATCGACAATTTCCTTTTCTTGCTACTCTGGATCTGCCAGATTTGTCTAGGATTCTTAATGATCCTATTCGTCACTCTCCCCAATGGCCTGCTATTCCTACAAAGCTTCCATGAGACATTCCAAAATTCGATGGGAAGGTGGGAGAGGACCCAAATAATCATGTTATGACTTTCCATTTGTGGTGTTCATCCAACTCGTTGATGGACGACTCCATTAGATTGCGTCTTTTTCAACAGACTCTTACGGGTGCTGCTGTGAAGTGGTACATTGAATTACCCCGAGGTTTCTTTTCCGATTTTCACACCCTTACAATGGCCTTTCTAACACACTACCAGTTACCGATCCGATCCGATACCGGAACCGAGATTTTAACCTCCTTCAAACAAAACTCGGGCACTCATATATCCAATCATATTCATGAGTGGCGACGGAGGAGACGTCTTATTAAACTTGAGCTTCTTGATCAATTACTGGCAGAATGGTTTACCAAGTCTTTTGTAAACAAAATTGACAAAGACATTGCTATGGACGATGTTGTTATAGAAGAGCAGGCTATTAGTCGTGCTCAGTATCTTGATCTCGTTTATTCGCAAACGGGAACATTGTATGATTTACTACCTGATTTACCTCGTCTTGGTACTTCTACGACTTCTACTGCTTCGACTGCCTCGCATGCAGCTGATGGTGTGATTGGTTCCACTCACACCCACTCCCATTCCATTTCAACTACAACCCCGAAATCCAATTCTTCTAATGTACAAAGTGCTCCGTCTCCTACTCCTCCCGCCGGTAAAACCTTTGAAGTGAATGTTGTTCAATCTACACCGGCTGGTAAGAATAAGTCTAGAAAAGGGAGAGGCAAGAATAAGGAGGGTAAAAACAATAATCCGAATGAGAAAACCAAATCTCTTCCTGTTGATGACCGGGATAAGCGCAAACCACGCTATCCTTTCCTTATCTGTGGTGACGATCACTATACGAAGGATTGTCCGAGACGTGCCGAGGTTAACAAGTTCCTTCAAGGAACACCCAAGCCCTCTACGCTGGAAGTCTTGTCTCAACCCTTCCCGTCTCAACAACAGGCTTCGTTGGTCATTCACGACCAACCTTCTACTTCGACAACTTCTTTTGTTTTGATGTGCACCAGTGATTCCAAGAAAAACAATGTTGTGCTTGCCACTAGGGCTAAAGACTATACTCCTTCTAAGGAGAAGGTTGACGACTTACCTCCTGATTTGGTACAACATTCTCCACTGAATCCACCCACAAACGGTCCTCTTCATCTCGAATGACCGAACCTTGATACAGTTATAAGACCACCCCCGAAAGGTGTCGTGAAGAAATCGACATTCAATCCTCATGCTCGGGCAACCCAGAACTATAGCATTGTCGAAGATATGGCCCAAGCACCCTTAGCGATCTCTGCCCTAGAAGTCCTTCAGTCTTGTCCTGCACAACGCAGGGCGCTGTTGAAAGCCATAGGTGGTATTGATCCAACAGATGAAAATCTGATAGTCTTTAACTTGGAAGATCATATTCCAAGGTTACCCGCACAACTTGCGTTTCAAATCCAAGTTGTGGTCTCCGACAAGAGCATTTGTTGGACTGTTGTTGACGAGGGTGCCTCTACATGCGTAATGTATTTTTCTTGTTGGAAAGCCATTGGCTCTCCCCCATTAAATGAATCCCAAAACACTTTGTGATCCTTCAATGGCTCTGGTTTTAAACCTTATGGTGCTCTACCTTCGTTGCCTGTCACTTTGGAAGGTAAGACCGTCCAGGTGGAAGTGGAAGTTTTTGATACTCCCCTCGATTACAATCTTCTACTTGGTCGAAGCTGGGTCGATTCTATGCATGCTGTCGTGTCCACCCTTTTCCGTGTCTTACGATTTCCTCACCAGGGAAAAGTGGTTACGGTCGACCAACTTGCCTTTTTTAATACCGATACTCGCATGGGCAACGTGTCGTTCATAGCCAACACCCCTCCGGGTTATGAGAATGTTGGCGTTGGTCTTTTAAAAGACTCGTCGTTAATGGGTACTTTCCCCATACCACCACCACCCAATATTCCAAGCCCGTCAGTTGCTTCCATTCATATGATCTCTACTGTACCTCATGAACTTCCTGTGTCTACGGACCCTTGGATAGTCCCTGATCCTGGAGATCATGTTCGTTTCGGAAACATAATGTCGTTAAGTCCGGTTGAGTTAGCTTATCAAGCCATTCAATTGGCATCCCTTACTATTTCTTCTTTTGACGCGTTGTCTCCTAATCCTTTCCGTGTCATCTTTCCCACTGATGAGATGATTATGTCTGTCATGGAATACACCCCTTGGGACAATGGGAATCATTGTTCCATCTTGTTTCTGGAACAACAAACTCTTGAGAATTATCAGCGGATTTCGACTCCGTCGACCGTTGTTATATCCACGGTTTCCCAATCTACACGAGATGTGTTTACGGAGGGAAAACTTAGTAACATTTCACCCATGATACCCATAGATATTTCCATGAAACCTGGGATTGTTGAGAACCTTCATATTGGAGCGTCGTGTTCTCCTGAAGAAATTGCCACTTATACTTCATTATTCAAAGAATTTCGTGACATCTTTGCATGGAGTTACGAAGAGATGTCGGGTATTGACCCTGCTATCATTGTTCATGAGATTAAGACATACCCCGGAGCTAAACCAGTTTGGTAGCGCCTCCATCCTGTCCACGCATGTAAAGCGGCAGCCATTAAACTCGAAGTTGAAAAACTTCTTAAAGCCAATTTCATTTATCCTGTGGCATTGACAGAGTGGGTTTCCAACCCCGTACTGATTGATAAAAAGGGTGGTAGTATACGCGTTTGTGTTGATTATCGGGATATCAACAAGGCTTGTCCAAAGGACAATTTTCCAACCCCTTTCGTCGACCAGATCGTCGATGACTGTGCCGGTAGTGAAATCTTTTCCCTCATGGATGGATTTTTCGGCTATAATCAAATCAATATCGCTCCTGAGGACCAACATAAAACGGCTTTTATTTGTCCTTGGGGTACTTTCTCTTACAGAAAACTCCCTTTCGGTCTAAAGAACGTAGGTGCTGCGTTCCAGCGTGCTATGTCTTACGCCTTTCACGATATCAAGCATATTGTCCAACCTTATTTGGACGATTTTCCAGCTCACTCTTTACGTCGGGTCGATCACCCTATTCACCTTCGAGCAATTTTTGTTCGTTGCCGCTTCTATCACATTCGCCTAAATCCTCATAAATGTGTCTTTTGTGTAGAGTCAGGCCGTCTCCTTGGTTTCATTGTTTCGCACCATGGGATCCGGGTAGATCCTATCAAAGTCGAGGCGATTCTTAATCTCCCTCCTCCTTCTTCTTTGCGTCAGTTACAAAGTTTGCAGCGGAAATCAAACTTTCTTTGTCGTTTCATCCCGAATTATGCCGAGATTACTCGTGGTTTCACACGTCTTCTAAAGAAGGATTCAGAGTTTGTTTGGGATAAAGTTGCTAACAATGCTTTTGAGGCTTTAAAGTTATCCCTTACCAAAGCTCCTCTTCTTTTTCCTCTGGATTATAGTCGAGATTATTTTCTTTATCTAGCTGCGTTCGAGTATACCATCGGCATGGTCCTCGTTCAGGAGGATGATAACCACGATGAACATGTTATATATTACTTGAGTAGAAGTTTATCATCCATGGAAATCATGTACCAACATGTTGAGAAGTTGGCCTTGGCTGTTGTCCAAGCAGTCCAACGTTTTCATCATTATATTCTCTCCAGGAAGACTATAGTGATTTCACACTGTAACCCCATGCAACATATATTGACACGTCAATTGTTGGGGGGAAAGTACTCCAAGTGGATTGTTATTCTCCAGGAGTTCGATTTAGAATTCGATCGCGCCACGTCGAAGAAATCTCTAGTTTTCACTGAGTTAATTTGCGATTTTCCCCACACTGCCACGAAAAAGGTAGCAGTTGATTCATTACCTGATGAGTCACTTTTCCTTATCAGTGCTGACGATATTTGGTATGGATATATCATTATATATCTCCAAAATCAAACTTTCCAACCTGCTTTGTCCAGTAATGAACGACGTCGTGTTCGTTACCAAGCACGTCATTATATTATCCTTGGCGATACTCTTTACCGTCGAGGCATTGACTCTGTCTTTCGACGTTGTTTGACTTTTGACGAAGCTGAGAAAGATTTGAATAAATGCCATTCAGGAGCATGTGGTGGTCATATGTCTGGGTATGCTACTGCCCAGAAGATCTTACGTGCAGGTTACTTTTGGCCTTCCCTATTCACCGACTGCATTACTGCTGTTCAAAAGTGTCATGCCTGCCAAACTTATAATCAAAAGATTCGATCGCATCCTGTTCCCCTTCATCCTGTGGTCTCAGTAGGTCCTTTTTCTAAATGGGGCATTGATTTCATGACATGTCACCCTCACTCGGCCGGGGGGCATGGTTACATTATTGTAGCTGTTGATTATTTCACAAAGTGGGCCGAGGCGATGCCGACATTCGACAATACTGGGAAGACTGCGGCCTTATTCCTTTTCAACCATGTCATCACTCGTTTTGGTGTTCCTCAGGCTATCGTTACTGATCACGGTAGTCATTTTAGAAATAATATGATGTCTGAACTTACAGAGAAGTTGG
>JZKD02S0876638.1:640932-657374 GCA_000966675.3 Picea glauca
ATTCTTATATCATTTTAGTGTTATTGTGGTGAATGTTCTGGTTATATTGTTGTTATTCTACCATTACTAGCATTTTATTTATGTTCTGCATACATTTTATATCTGGTATATTACATATTTGGCATGAATCATTATACTTGGAGCACTTTATACATTTCATTGGGACATTTGAGGATTGTGGGTGTGTCAGCCACAGTCATCAGAGATGTTGAGTTATGAAGAGGTGACTTAACAAAAGAAGGTGATTTGAGGACTTGTCTTAGTTTTAAGGATTGTGTGGATAGGCAGATTGTAGCATGAAGAGATTACTTGCACTTGGGAATTTCTATTTCTTTGGGAAGCATGGTTGAGGGTGAAGCCTAACCATTCCAGGGCATAGAGAGGAAAACACAACATCATGGTTGGGTGATGAAGTAGTGGGGAAAAGGTAGCCTAGATGTGTAGTTCTTGGTGCAAAGATTGGATAATTGTTCCATGAGGTGGATAATAGATTCAATATGCCATGGATGACTTTTCTTTGGAGTGACTTCATAGTGCAGGAAGGTGAGGGGAAACCTTTCCTTGGTATAATATTGTTGTATGGATGGAACGAATTGTGGAAATATGGATGCACCAGCAGGTTCAAATTTCATATCTTATACATTGTGGAGGATCTCATTGACGATGATAAAACAATGGAAATAGTAGTGAGGAAAGGGTGGACACTTGCCTCATTATTTGGAATTGGATGAAGTGACAAAGATGTGATAGAAAAGACTAAGTTTGGGAATGAGTATGTGCATTATCATGAGTTTGGAGAATGGTTGGACTAGATACCCAATCAATCCAAGGAATGGGGGATATCAGTGTGTAGAGACATGGAAGAATTGGTTGAAGTATGGATGTAGAAAAAATTTCAAAGGAGTACAAGACTTATAAATTTGTCATGATATTGGAGCAGTAGTTGAGGCAACGATAAAAATAGAACAAAGAGTGATAGTTGCAGTAGGACAATGTCAGGTTAGACATTGTGGAAAAATTTAGGGAGGAGACATCTTTATATCATAGTGGAAAGTTTGGTCACACACAACTTTGGGAAGATGGTAGTGTGTATGGTTGCATAGGTTTTGGATGATTGTAGTGTGAGATGGAAACTTGGGGTTTCCACCTGACATCAATTTGGGGTGTCCGTTAGAACAAGACTTGGGGTTCCCAATGGACTTAGCCACAGATGGAGACATGATTTCGGGAAAAGTTGGAGATTGCATATTTTAGAGGTGTTGTTGGGGTCAGAAAAAAATTTAGGTGGGGGAGGATGTAATACCCATAGCTAAAATACGTGTGTGCTCGACTTAGCTGATGTTGTAGTGACCCATGGAAGTTGGTGTTGTTGAATGAAGGAAGTAGTATGAGCATTCTCAACATGAAGAACTGTAATGATGGTGTATTTGTATTGGGAAATTAGGGATGCCTTGGGCATGTGACATACCAAAGGAGAATCAACCAATATTCCTTGTGACACAAGTCAGATGAAGGTTGGTTTGATGAAGAGTTTAGTGAAATACTTGGGTGCTCCACCAAATAGATGAATTGACTAAGGAAGGAAGAGGGTATGCCTAGACAAGTTGGCTAAACTTGTCTAAGTGTTGCACTCAACTAAAAGATGGGCTAGTTGGATATATGGGGGTGTTGATTAGGAGTTTAGTGGGTTGGATAGATGACGAAATGAGGATTTTGTTGGGTCGGTTGGGAAACTCTCCCAAGCACACCCACATCAAATGTCATCCCAACTTTGTGAAGGGAAACAACTCATGGATCATGTTGGTTCACCTAGATAGATCATTTGGAGAGACAACACATATAAAGGACAAAGGATGAGACCACAAGGAAGGAATATTTGAATAACATGGGATAACGATCAACTCTATAGTTCTAAGGCAGACCTAGACGAAGAGGGGAGAGCTCCCTCAAGGAGCCAAGTCACTCCACATGGGAAAACTTGTGCTTCCTTGAGGTGATTATGTGGGTAGATTTAAGGAAAGCTTCTTTTGGAATTAGTTTGCGGGAATTCTTGTCGTACGTCTATATGAGGCATGCTAGGATACAAAACTATGGTTCTATGCGAAACCATATAGCAGAAAAGAGATGGTGAGTCTGTGGTGGATGCACATTTGGAATGGTTCGAAGAAGTTGTGAAATATGTCAGGACAGACGAGTGTTGGTGTGATGAATCTATGTATGAGTGTCTTGGTGAGGTGAGGCAAGTTGTAATAATCTTCCCAAGTTGTAAATCGAGCTGATAGTGCTCATATTATAATAGTTTTACAATAACAAGACTTAGTTGAGTGCTAGGAACGGTTTTTTCCTCCCATATTATAATTTTTTATTTTTTTTTCACAAGTGTTCTCCTTGTTTCATGGATGTATGGCTATATATGACTAAGTGTTAATTTTTTTTAACAATTTTATAAGTATACAAGAGTTTCACTGGAGAATGAGTGTGACTCAACCGTTGCCTAGAACAAAGTATGGGTATGCCCTAGGTGAAGAGGCATAGTCCGTATGAGGTATCCTTGTCTTTTCCAAGCATACAAGTGAGAGACGACAAAGTGTCACACGTCCTCAAGTGGTGCGTGATCACACGATTCGGTTAGGAACACTATGGGGACGTGAAAATTACAAAGAAAAAAGTGCTTATGCTTGGAATTTATAATGTTGTAATTTGTAGTAGACATGGAAAGGAAGATAGAATTGAAACTAATCCCATGGAATAAAATGACACTAACACTATTGAGCATGAAGAGATAAATAGGTGGATCCATGAAATTGTTTTTTCCATGGATGAGATTTATGAAAATATTTGTAATATACCTCTTATTGATAAGGCACCAACAACCCTATACAAAGACTCAAAGACAAAACTTCTCTCTATTTTGTTGTTGTTGGTCAACTTGAAGGTTATGAATGGTATTTCAAACACATGTATTACACAAATCCTAAGGTATGAAAGATAATTATTTAAGTAAATATCATATTATGTCTATTTTTTGTAATTATAATATATAGGATTTAATATCCACTAATAAATATATTATTTGTTTTTGGTAGATTATTAGGTGATATTCTCCTACCACCATCAAATATTTTGACTCACACATACTGAGAATTTTGTGTCCTTGTGAAAGATATTCCTAAATGGATTATCACATAATTGATACATGTTCCAATGAGAATATTATATATTATATGGACAACATGCAACAAAGTTTGAATTCCATGAACATAGAATTAGTAGATATTAAATTTTTTAGGTAAAAAATAGGGTGCATGTTGGCACAGGGGAAGACCCAGGGTTCAACTATAATAGTGCACCAACAAGCCCTAACTACTAGCCCTTTCGGAAACACCTGCGAAGAAGATACAGTCTCACCTGAAGTAGCAATAGGGGGTTGCAGGACACAGGTGTCTACAACCAGAGGAAAATCAAAGTGGATTCAACACAACAATACACAACATGTAGATATCATTTACTAACTTAAACCTACTTCACATATTTATATCTCAGATCTAACCTAATGATGTAATAACAAAGAAATCAGAAGGCAACAAAACACCACATCAATCACACATAACAATAAGATAAATGTGGTTCACCCTCTCCCTTGGGCTATGTCCAAAGAACTGCGCTTTATAATATATTAAATGAAAGCATATAGTTATATCTGCACTCTTGGCTTGCATATCTCTCTTTATTTATCTCCTTCTCTCCCCTCCCTGTGCACCCAGCTGCAAGGTTGATCTTTACACCCAAATGAAGATCTGGCAACACAAAATTCTCTCACCACAAAATACTTCTCTCTCAACAATAGCAACAAGAACTCATCATCACCTAATTGAACCCATCCTAGGTCCTCTTGACATTTATTTATACATTACAATGACTCTCGGACAACCTTAGGCCGAAACCTAGGTGTCAAAACCCTAAAATGCCAAAACCCTAGGTCAACTTGACCAACGTTTTTAGGGCTTCACTAGCTGGTCCTTCCTTCTTTACCGCGAGGTGCTTGAAGCATCTATTGGCGGAGTTTTCCTATTGTTGATTTTTCAATGATACATATTCCTTACTTATTTGTTCTCCTTGGTCTTCTCATCCAATGACTTGCTTTCGCTTACTCCTCTCCTTCTTTCTTCTCTTTTGGCCACTTAGACCCAATCTCAGTCAACGTTCCTTCCATGCAGTTTGCACTTCACCTCTTATTTCATAATATTCACTTTCTTCCATAAACAAGGGCCAATAGCCCCCCAAAACTCACCTATGACATGTCTTGAGGCACATCAGGTCTGAACCTTCTGTTTTATTTCAACTTCAGACTATGCGGGGCAACCTGTGCTTTCTGCTTTGTCCCTCCCTTTCTTCTTTGTGCAGACTGTCTTTTCTGTGTCTGATACCCAATTTCAACTGAACCTAGTACCTAGACCATTTTTCTCATGCTCTTACTGAGAGTTGGGAGGTAGTTGGTTGTCATAGTACAATTTCAACCAGCTCCCATTCACTAAACCTTCCTTCCACTCTCCATTCAAAGTATTCAACTACGCAAATCCTCTTTCTGTAACATAAGAAACCTCATATGGCCCAAGCCAATGTGTTCTAAACTTCCCTGGATGCTTCATGAACTTTGTTTCGTATACCAATATCAGATCTCCTTGCTTAAAGGCTTTCTTCTTGATGTGCTTGTCATGGTAGGCCTTTTCTCATTCCTTCTGTACCTCCTGGTGAAATCCTGCTATGAATCTGTCCTCTTCTCATTCCACGAACTGCGAAAGTCTCTCTTGCATAGTGCCATTGTCATCCATATATGTAAATGATTTAGTTCTGAGACTAGGAACCAAATATTCCATAGGGACAATTGCTTCTAGACCATAAACCAACTTAAACGGAGTCTGCATTGTCAGCTTCTTGCAAGTGGTTCTATAGGCCCATAGTATTGCTGGTACTCTCAACTCCCAGTCATCCATGTTCACACTGCAGATCTTCATCAATGTTGTCTCCAAGATCTTGTTGAAAGCTTCAACCGTCCCATTCGCTTGTGGATGGTAGGGAGTACTCTTCTGATGGTGGACTTCAAATTCCTGAGTCAAATATTCGATAGTATTATTAATAAAGTGTGTACCTTGATCGCTAATCAGGGTCTTCGAGCATACAAACCTGGTTATGATATCATTAAATATGAATCGTGCAGTTGTAGTTGCACTATAGTCTTTAACTTCTCTTGCTTCTACCTATCTTGTCAAATACTCTATCGCAGTGATGATGTATCTAGATTTTGTGCACTTTCCTGGTGGGTTTATAGGTCCCATGAAATCAATGGCTCATTTCTCAAATGCATGTAAGGTCAGTTGTGGTGCTAAAGGAATATCATCTCTCCTTGAAGGTTTCCCAACTCTTTGACATACGTCATAGGCTTTATAATATTCCTTAGCATCTTTGTTTAAAGTAGGCCACCAGAGGCCAGCTCTAAGAACCTTCTACGTTGTTGATTTCCCTACGTAGTGTCCTCTTGCGATTCCTTCATATGATTCTACAAAAATAAGTGGTCTTTCTGCCTCCATAAAACATCTCCTCAGGATCTCATCAAGTCCCATCTTGTATAGTTGTCCAGCTATAAGTGAAAAATCTACAACGTGAATTACCAGCTATTTTTTTTGAATGATTTTATTGTCACTAGGTGCCATTCCTGTTGACAAGAATTGGACTATCTTGATGAAGTGATCATCAACCTTTCTGATGGCCAACAAATTTTCATATGGTAGTGTATCCTCCAAACTACTAGGTTCTTCTCCATGCTCTAATCTGGACAAATGATCAGGTCACTTGTTCATTCTCCCTGGCTTGACCATAATCTCAAAATCATATTCCTGGAATAACAGTAGCCATCTGCATATTCTTCCCCCCAACACTGGCTTGTTGACTAGGTATTTCCACACATAGTGATCAATGAACATCTTAAAATGTCCTCCCAAAAAATAGTGACGAAACTTCTACACCGCATACACCATGGCTAAACCTTCTCTTTCGGTGGTGGTGTAGTTTATCTCAACTTTATATAGTTTCCTGCTAGCAAAGGACAACAGATGGTCAATATATCCTGCTCTTGGTTGTGCTATCACTAATCCTAATGCAATAGAGGATGCATCGACATGCACATGAAACTCCTTATTCCAATCTGGAAAAACCAAAATAGGCGCAATAACCATTTTCTGTTTCAGTGTGTCGAAGCTTTGTTGGCATTATTTTGTCCAATGATACTGACAATCTTTCTTCAAAATATTCTCCATGGGTGTTGTAATTTGTTCATAGCCCTTAATGAACTTACTGTAGTATCCAATATGTCCCAGTGCAGTGCACAGTTGTCTGATTGAGGTAAAGGGGGTAGATCAACAATAATGGAAATCTTGGATGGATCTACCAACAACCCCTGCTTACACACAATATGCCATAGAAACACTCCAAAGGGTGAAAATAAAACACATTTATTCAGGTTGAGGGTAATCTGGCATTGCCTTCACTTATCCAACACTAGTCTTAAACATTCAATATGGTTTTGTAATAAGCTAAAAACAGTCCAATCATCAAAATATGCTTCCAAATATTTATTTAAAAACTCCTTGAGTGCTTCAACCACCACCCTAGAAAAGATGGATGGTGCATTCTTCAGTCCAAAAGGCTTCACTATGTACAGGTAGGATCCCCATTCTTTTGCAAATGTGGTCTTATGGTGATCTTCCTTGGCAATCATGATTTGGTGATAACCTAAAAATCCATATGTAAAGGAATATACCTCATTTCCTCCTACATTATCTAGCACTTCGTCAGTGAAAGGTGTAGGGAATGTGTCATGCAAACATGCATCATTCAGCTTCCTAAGATCTACACAGATCCTAATCTCTCCCATCTTCTTATCCTGGACCACCATAGGGATAATCCACTCTGACTCATCCAGGGGTTCTATGATTCTTGCTTCCAACATTCTATCTAATTCAATTTTTACTTTCTCCTTATATTTTGGATTCAATTTGTAGGGTCTCTGCTTAACTGGCTTGACATCTAGATTCAAGGGGACCTTCATCTCTCCCATGGGCCCTTTAATTCCCTTCATATTAGTGAACTTGGTTGGAAACAAGTTATGATATTCATGCAATAGTTCTGTGATATTATAAATGGTGGCATCATCCCAATAATCTCCAACATTAGTCAACTTAGTTTCTTGCTCTGTTCCAATATTAACTTTCTTGATTTTGATCGGTTGTCCAAGGAAAGGTAGTTCAAATCCTGGTAATTCTATGTATCTTTTCCCTTCTGTTTCTATGATGTTCACATTCCTAGGATCATCATCTTCATTAGCATTGATATTGTAACAACCTTGCAATTTTTGAAGAGGTTCAGTCCATTCATCCTCTTCTTGCTCTAGAGGGAGGTTAGGTGCCTCAAATATTTTCTGTATGAAAAACTGTAAGGCTTGATCTATTGTAAGGTGTTGGATTTCAAATAACAATGTAGCTACAAAATTCTGAGTCATACCTTGCCAATCTGCAGTGATGAGGCATAGTTCTTCTTGAAGATACCAGTTGATGGGCATTGTTTCCAACGTGTTGATGAATTTATGCACACACTACTTCTAAGGGATGTTTCTCTAGGATTCCTCACAACTTCGCACATGGTCCTTTGGAAACATTTGACCTATGTATCACACTTCTCATCCTTCTACATGTTCTGAGAAACACACTACCATCAAAGTGTGACATTGCATCGAGTCCGCGATGTTATTTTTATGTGTCCCCCACCATCTTGTTGGAGTTTCCTTCAAGGCCTCATCCAGTGCCAACACTCTCTATTTTACTGGTACAATTTATTCAAATTCCAATAAGAAAGTTTCTAAGTGATTCAAACCATCAAATGTGGGCAAGTTACTTACTTCTATGTCAATCCATTGAACTTCTCTGGTCAATATAGCACATATCCATGCAGAAGATTCATACATTTTGTTCTTCCATTTCTCTAGAGCTTCTTCTGAGTCTGATGAACATAAATTGTCACTTCTCCAACGTAAATTCCCATCTTCTTTAGGATTAATGTAATCCTGTTGTCTCGTTGTCAATTTATATATATTCTCTAGCTCGTATGCGTGGCCTTCTTCCCTGATGGGTTCTGTGTATCTTCGACCTTCATCAGAATATAGAGGTGCAATGACCCTAAGGCCATCACCTTCAAACGTCATTCTTATTTTATTTAAGTCAACAACGATGGAATTGTTG
This sequence comes from Picea glauca, assembly GCA_000966675.3. Classification (NCBI taxonomy): domain Eukaryota; kingdom Viridiplantae; phylum Streptophyta; class Pinopsida; order Pinales; family Pinaceae; genus Picea; species Picea glauca. Next base: position 649,224 of record JZKD02S0876638.1, read on the forward strand.
AAAGCCCAAGCAATTCCTAACAATGCAGGATAAGGACAACTACCATCAACTATCTCAATCACCTCGAATTCCACAAATGTTCTTACCCTATCGATGTCCACAAGGACATGATCCAGTATCCCAAAGGGGATTACTGCATGTTGATTATCCATCCTAAGCCTGATAGGGGAACAGATTAAGTTAGGTTTTCCCATCAGTGCCCAAGTCTTCTTCGTCATAACATTGACCTCCGACCCTAAGTTGAGGACCACATAATCTATATCATAATCTCCAATTTGAGTATTAAGGTGTAGTTCCTTATTTTTCCTTCTCTTTATGGATAGTTGATGTATTACTTTATTCAACAAAGGATCTACCCTTCCTATCTCATACTATCCAATCAAATTTTGTATTTCTTATATGTATTTTTCATCCTTAGTCAAATTAATGCAAGTACATAAGAATTTCATAAGCCTTCTTACCTATTTTCCTTCTCTTGGTGAAGAAAACTCATCAAAGGCCAGGGGAATTCCACATTCTCTCACTTCTGGTTGAGCCTTGGATGAAGAAGCATGATCTCATCTGAATTCTCTTCTTGCCTCTTCAAATGTATATTTCTCTTTCTTTGGATCAAACTATTGTGTATTCTCTGCAACTCATCTGACCCCTGATTCTTCTGTAGTCTTCCCTGGGGTCACTCTATATTCTCCAGTAATAATGCCTCCTCTAGTGATAACGATGACTCTAGGATCCACTCCATGAGTTTCTGCTGAAATTAATTGTACTTGTGGGTTTCCTCCTCATCTCTCCTGAAGTTTGGCTAACAATGCAAGACAACCTACGATAACATGTTCAAATGAGTTGCAGTAGCTGCAATTGGTACAAGGATTATGATAGTCCCTTTCCAAGTGTCCTGTTTGTGCACAGTTATAAGAAATGATCTAACCTCGACCTCAACCCATGCCTCCTCCTCCTCCTCCTATTCCTTCGAATCCACCATGAGGGTTGAAGTTTCATCGTCCCTGGGATTTAAACTGCATAGTATTTCCTTTTTTCTGTACTTCACCTTGAACTCTATATGTGTCTCTTGATCTCTCATTTAAGAGGTCATAAGCCCTACAATCTTTCTCATCATTCCCCAAATATTTACAGAATGTGCAGTAAATATTGGTAGGTGTAAGGACATATTTTTGCATGTAATAACATTCACCAGGGTGATGTTGATTTCTACATACCTCGCACCAAGGTAGATTAACCTGCTTCAAAGGGCTCATATCTCCTGAATTCAACTACTCATGAACTAGAGGACAATTCTCCTTGTCAAGACCCTCTGATTTGCATCTGATACACCAAATATCTTCTCTTTTATATTTTCCCTTATCCTTTTTCATATCTTCGACCTGCAGTGATAAGTTAGTTAGTTGACTCCAAATTTAACTCATACCTAAGCTGGACTCTCCCATAGGGGTTGATTCCAGTTTCATGGCAATCTCTGATGCCTCAACTTGCGAAGCGATATTTTGCTACATCAGAGGAACTTTGATGTGTGGTAGGAGGTCCACGATGAACAACTCTTCGTTCTTCTCATCTGGGATCTGAAAACTCAATTGGCCTGTCAAGGTCTTAAAACTTTGATCAAAATCCCAAACAGGTTCATCTACTTTCTTCTTGATTTCTTTCAACTTTGTAATTCAATGTGATTCCAACTTGGGTTTCTTGAATTCAATGATCAACATAGTCTTAATCTCGTTCAGTAGTTTAGGTTGTACAACCCCTTGGAAAAATTTCATGTACCAACTCAGTGCACGGTCTCTTAGGGTAGTACTAAACTGAGCTCTCTTAACAGCTTCATCGGTGACATTCTTAATACTTCATACAACCTTGCATAAGAACCAATTTTGATTAGGATCTTCAGATCCATCTCCCCTAAAGGTGGGTAACCTCATATCATCTTCCATAGATCTTCCTAGGTTTCTTGACTGAGTATGCACTGAACCACTTGTACCAGTGCTCTGAGTGCTCTGGTAAATTAGGTTACTCTGGTTACTTAACATTGCTAAAACAATAGGAGGCATAATAGTACTTTAACATTGCTAAAACAATAGGAGGCATAATAGTACTTACTTCAACAGTCTGCATAGTTCCTGAAGTTTCTGACTCTTCTCAGCGAGGTTCTTCAGTCCTCCCTTCTTCTTCCCTAACAAACCCTGAATGTTCCTCATTCAGTAACTCTTCTTATTCTCAATTGTAGAACCCTTCTTCCTGTGCTAGTGGTTCGTTATTCTTCTCAAATAAGTTCACCTGAGGAACTTCTCTAAGGTTTCTCCCACTGCATGTATGTCCAACCTCTGTGTTGTTGTCACTGTCTGAATTCTTGAAAATTATCTTTTCAATATGACCAACTACTGTATATTCAAGATGTTCTTCTCATGCAATATCACCTTGGTATTCAACTTCAAGAAGTGTAAAAATTTTCCTCTCGACCCCTTAAAGAAATATCTCTATGCTTGGCTATATGACTCTACTCTGTCAATAGACAACTCAATAATATACCCTCCAATGGTTCTATCAAACCAGTTATATGTTGCTCTTGACACGACGTTATCAACTCTCTTGACCTTCTTGATTAGCACTGACATCCAAACCACAAGTGGTCTAAGTCTAATTTCAAACTAGGTATTTGCTAATCTAGCTAACCACTCATATAGCTCCTTATGAATTCCTCCAAAGAACATCTCGTGTATATCAGTAAATATATACCTTCCCAACCAATCCTCTATACTAAGATTAGGGTTCTTGTTCTGGGCTTCAACGAATTCATTTTCTTGTTCTTCTATCCACTTCTGAATCTCTGTCTTCGATGGAAACCACCTTGACATTCCCTCAAGAAGAGCTTGGTCCTGACAACAAAGCCATTTGTTGGCATAGGGGAAAATTCAACGTTCATCTATAACAGCTCACCAACGAGCCCTAACTATTGGCCCTTTTGGAAACACCTGTGAAGCAGATGCAGTCTCACCTAAAGTAGCAATAGGGGGTTGCACGACACATGTGTCTACAACCAGAGGAAAAGAAAGGTAGATTCAACACAACAATACACAACATATAGATATCATTTACTAACTTAAACCTAGTTCACACAGTTATATCCCATATCTAACCCAATGATGCAATCACAGAGAAATCATAAGGCAACAAAACACCACATTAATCACAAAAAACAAAAAGATATACGCAGTTCACCCTCTCCCTAGGGATACGTCCACAGAAATGAACTTTATAATATATTAAATGAAAGCATACAGTTCTATGAGCACTCTTAGCCTTCATATATATTTTTCTTTCTCTCCTTCTCTCTCCTCCCTGTGCACCCAGCTGCAGGGTTGATCTTCACACCCAGCTGAAGATCTTACAACACAAAGTTCTCTCACCACACAATACTTCTCTCTCAACAATAACAAAAATCACTCATCATCACCTAATTAAATCCATCCTAGGTCCTCTTGACCTTTATTTATACATTACAATGACTCTTGAACAACCTTAGGCCAAAACCTAGGTGTCAAAACCATAAAATGCCAAAACCCTAGGTGTCTAAAACCCTAGGTCAACTTGAACCACGTTTTCAGGGCTTCGCCAGCCTTTCCTTCCTTCTTACCTGTGAGGTGCTCCAAAGAATCTATTGGTGGATTTTTCCTATTTCTGAGTTTTCCACGATCCATCTTCCTTTCTTATTTGTTCTCCTCGGTCTTCTCATCCAATGACTTGATTTATCTTACTCTGGTCCTTCTTTTCTACTCTTTTGGCCACTTTGACCCAATCTCAGTCAACATTCGCAGTTCGCAGTTCGCCTCTTCTTCCATAACCAAGGGCCAATAGTGCCCTACAAGGTATTCACCATATCCCCATAATTCCATGTTTTGAATGATTGTTCAGGTTTAGAAGCATAGGATTGGATATGGATTGTGATGGACAAAAGAGAAGTGAAGATGATGTTATGTGAAGGCTTGGAGATGATTTTCCAATTAGGGGCATCGAGGAAATATGGATAATTTTTAAATAAAAACCTCATAATGTTAGAATTTCAATGGAAGCTAATGGTGTAAATCCACTTGGAGAGCTCAAATCCATTTGTTGGTTTTGACTATTTTTTTTTTATAAACAATAACATTCATCCCTGGATGTCAATAAAGAGGGAGCACATAATGTTGGCTTTTATTTTTCTAGGTATTTGTTTTTAGGAATGTTTAAAACATACCAATTTTATATTATTTTACATAAAACAATGTACAAGGAATTATTTATTTGTTATTACAAAAGTTTTGTAAGGAACTATGGTATGATTGTAGCTCCCTTCATAGTTTGCTAAAATGGGCTTTCAAGGACTTGAAAAATGTTATGTGTACGACATGAGTACTAACTCTACCGATCTTCACTGAGACCTTGATTTTTCAATGTGATGCCTCTGCAAAGGCATTATAGTAGTACTCAATTAAGAGGGATGGCCATTCGATTTTACTAGTAAACAACTACATGAGAGGCACTTGGAAAAATCAATTATGGAAAGGAAATGATGGTTATATTGAATGTTTTGGATATTTGGCATACATACGTACTTGGGAAACATTTCCATATTAAAATTGATCATCACATCCTCAAATAATTCCTCAAGAAAATTATTTCTTCCCCCAAACAACAAAAATGGGTCACAAAAATGTTGGCATATGACTATGAGATAATTTATTAGAAGGGAAAGCGGAATTTGGTAGTAGATGCTCTCTCTATGAAGTATGAAGAGGAAGGGTCCCTCTTTTCATAATCCTTCATAGTATCAAAATTGTTCAATGATGTCTACAATGAATGGCTAACATATCCTAAGATCACTAGCATTATCTAACAACCTCAAATGGAACCCCATGCATATCCAAGATACACCTAGAAAAAATGAAGATATTTTCTATAAAGTCCATCTTTGTTTGAAAAAGAAGTCAACATTCAAATCATAGGTGTTATCTAAAATACATTCCTCTCACACAGGAGGTCATTCAAGGTTTCATAAAATATATGAAAGGATTAAACGTTCATTTTTTGGGGAAGGCATGAAGAAGGAAATTTTCACATTTATGGAAAAATGTGACATTTTCTAATGACACAAGGGAGAGATGGTGAAACCTTCAAGAAAACTACATCCTTTAACCATTATACCAGTTATATGTATTGGAATTTATATGGACTTCATTATGGGGTAACCAAAATATAGAAATAAATATGTAATCATGGTTGTGGTTGATCTTCTTTCCAAATATGGCCATATTGTTTCTCTACAACATCTATCCAAGGCCTCTATAGTCATTGAAGTGTTAATATATAATATATTTAAATATAATATCGATGGATCCATTTGTTTCCTCTAGAGAAATAGTAGTATAATACAATTTATCATGGTGCCACTCGAATGACTCCCTTTGATGTTTTCTATCAAAATCCCCCATTAGTGTTATCCTACTTACCAAGATTCTCTAAGGTGAAAGAGCTAGACAAAACCCTCACATATTAAGTTGAAATTCTCCTCTCAAGGATAGTCTACTAATGACTTAGAATAGGATGAAGCAGTAGGTTTATCAACATCATTTCAAAATCCAATTTGAAGGAGGGGAAACGTGTTCCTCCATATGTAGCTTTATAAGTAGACCTCACTCAATGAAAAGTACCACCGAATATTAATCCCAAGTTATATTTTTCCTATAAGTTCAAACATATTGGGCTAGCGGATTAGAAATTAGAGGTTCCTAGACACTCTTGGATTCATCCAATATTTCGTCTATCCTACTCAAGGAAAGAAATTCCATCTAATTATCATATTCAAACTAGAATTCTGAAATTGGATGAAGAAGGTTCCATTTGGTTTCAACTTGAGTCCATCCTCAACAAAAAAGGTGTCATATCTTCCAATGTGCTATCCAATATTTCCTAATATAATGGAAGGATATGTAGCCTGAGGATGCCACATGGGAACTAGAAGATATCCTTCAACAATTTTCTCATCTCTAGCTTTCAAGACAATGTTGATTTATAAAGGAGAGATCATGTTAGGGTCCTACTCTAAATCCATTAAGTATATAGAGAGGTTGTTGTGTATTAAGGCCATCTCTATTAAATAAGGCCCATGTAGTAAATATATTATGAAATAAATAATTGCAAGAAGGCTTGCTAGAAGGTTCCACCTTCTAGAATGCTCTTTCAGTAGAAAGTGCCTAGGAGGTTAGATATAAAATATTATGAAATAAATAATTATAACAAGGCTTACTAGAAGGAAACACCTACTAGAAAGCTCCTAGGAGGTTAGATAAAAACTAGATACAGAATAAGAAGCAATGTAATGGGATTTCTTGTTAAGAATATTTTAATTCGAGCTCTACTCAACTGGATGTTTCACCTTTGAGGAGGCAAGACAACATTTCTTTCATCAATAAAAGTATTGTTATTTGTAGTAGTTTGGCTCTTCTAAAATTTCCTATTACTATAATAATCTATTATTTCCACTCTAAATCTTTTGAACTTTGATAATAAGAAACACTACATAGAAACAAATACCTATTACTAAAAAATGATGTATATATCATAAGATGATAAATATATAAAAAAATTAAACATTAATAAATGTATGTCAATCGTGAGTTTTTCCCCCACCAAAATCACATTTCTTCGTTAATATATTATTTATGTTCGAAGTAAATCCATTGGGAAATGTAGTATTCCATATAACCTCTTTTACAACATCAGTTTATTGCTATGTTAATAACCATGGAAGATTGGTCAATTGTTCATAAGTCTAAGAATGAGTCAAATGCTGCACTACCTTGGCTTTCTCAATGTTACTAATAACTCTAGAATTTTGTTTTTTTTATTTTTCCCATCTAATATTTTCCATAAGCATTATGTGACATTTGTTTTGTTAGGGACCTAGATTCCCTAACACCTCATGTAGATAGCATAATATGTTTTCTATGTAATAAAGGACAACATTAGTAAATATGGCCTATATAATAATGTGAACAAGTCTAATGTAAGAAGACTTAATAAAATCTTATGCTTCAATAAATATATTCCTCTGGAATGTTCTTTAGAATACAAAATTATTATAAATAGAAGTAGAAGGTATAAGAAAGTATTTTCTTGAGAAATATTGTAATAAATCGCTGCTCTACTAGAGGTTTCCCCATTTAATAGAGAAGTGAACTTGTATTTCTATCAATAAAGGTATCATTGTTAGTGTTTTTATTCTCTATATTTTGTTATTTCACTGGTGTTTTCTGCAATGTTTTTGTTTCTTCTTATTATAATACATAGGCTACCTTACAAGTGGTATCCGAGCTCTTTCCTCTGTAGAAATTGTGGGAAATTGTTTAGGGTAGAGATGTGTATTGTCAATGCCTTTAAATCATAGAGATCTGTCGTTAAATGGGTAAAAATGTAGTTGGGGAATACTACATGTAGGAAATATAGATTGTTTCATGGGGTTACTTGAAACAAATGTTTCACCTTGTTGGAAACCTTTGTAACCATTGTTGGTACCCCTTCAAGTAATATTGCATCAGACCAAATCTATACATGGCCATCACTCCCGCGTATCATCAAGTATATCAAGATTCCCCTAGGTCTCTTGCAACAAACTCTAGACTAGTCGATCAACCACCTGAATACTATAGTGACATTAAGAACAACACTCAGGAAGATAGTCTCTAGTACCTAGGTAATCGGTTAGTACGTCTAAGTGTACAGTCGAGCCTCCTTAGTTGGTTCCCTGAGATATTGTTAGTTGGTTCCTTAGTTGGTACTATTGTTCGACCCTGTACATATATCAAATATCTATAACAAAAAACCCTTATCTATAGGAATCCTGAATACCCTAACCCTTGGGAAAGAAATAGAACAACAAAGAAAAAAAAGGGATTTGTTTCCGCATCCAGGTTGTGAAATTCCTACATGGTTGTCTCTATTAATAATTTATTCATTCCTTCACTGCAATATTCTTCAGGTCGGAGTATAAATCTATAAGAGTAAAAAACAAAGAGTATAGTGTTCCCACTGGAACCCTGATTCGAGACCTATCCCATTGGATTCCTCTCTTTTCCCTAATCATCGTGGTACCTATCACTTGTAATCAGTTTT
>JZKD02S0876638.1:659484-680340 GCA_000966675.3 Picea glauca
TTTTAGTGTATCTTTTGTATTTGGGTACCTAACATGGCCTCCTATCTGGGACCCATTCTTTATTTTCACCATAGTGATGTTCAGGGGGGGTGTTGGAGTTACTTCACACAGACCTACGATTTATTTTTCCTAAGCTTATTCCTTGTTTATTAGTCATAATTAGTCATTATCGAGTCTGCCATATTTTAGGGGAAAATATTCCACCTAGAGAATATTATGTTTCAGTTGACACTTCAGTTTGACTAGTTGAGTTGAGTTTAGATGTTGCATTAGTTTTGTCACCATGCAACATTGGGATCATCACCAACTCACTACTCTTTGTTCAGTCAATTAATTGAAGACTAGTTGACTAGTTAACTCAGCTAGGTGGCAGTTCACTCCTGTAACTGCCCGAGAGACTAGACTAGATGGAAATTTACTCTTGTAACTATTGGTGTGTGTCCAGATCAATGTAGACCACCACTATGGATCATTAGTTACCCATTTATTCTATATATATTGTAAATTATTCACTCTTTGAGTGTGGAATATGGTTAATGAGAATTCTTCCATTGTTTCTCTCTTGCTTCTTCTTTCTCAATTTCTCTCTGCAAATGTGTGTGGTATTTTCTAGCTAGATATATTTTGTGCAGGTTCAACACATTTAGAGAGTTTAGGTCAATAAATTTGATGGCTCAGATCTCACAGATTGGGTCACTCAAATGGAACATTATATTTCTTTGCATGGAATTACTGATGAGTTGACCATACTTTATTATGGTGTTCTCTATCTGGATCCGGAATGTTGGCAATGGTGGAATTGGCGTAAAAATGCACACCAAGGGTATGTTTCTTGGACACAGTTTGTGGAATATATTTATGAACTCTTTGACACAAATGCTCACCATTTAGGCAGTTTGATCAAGTTGAAACAATCTGGCACATTGGAAGACTCTATAACCTCGTTTAAGCACTTAGCTTTCAGAACTGAGGGCATGTTCGATGCCTTCTTCAGGGAATTGTTTATGAGTGGCCTAAAGGATGAACTTTTCACCTAGATCCTGATGGCTCACTCCCAAACTTGGTTGGAAGATACTAAACACACCAAGGAAGCACAAAAAATTATTTTTACTCAAAATAGAAAACCTTCCTATATTCCTTTCCCTTAATCCACCAATTTCGCCCCTTCTGCTACTCCTCTCAATATATAGAAATTAACTCAGGAAGAAATTTTCGAACTCCAACTCAAGGGCCTTTGCTATAATTGTCATGATAAATATTTTTTGGGGACACAAGTGCAAAGAATAGAATATTTTTATGGCTATTTCTGAGGATGTTTATGACGAGGATGTTGATGTTTCCCCTGTTGAATATTTTCTCCAAGAATATGATCCTACTCCACCCTCTCACCCTCCAAAATTTGAACCACTAATTTCACTTAATGCCCTCATTGGCTTGTCTTCTCCCCAAACCCTCAAGTTAATCAAATTCATTAAACATAGGAAAGTCATCATCATAGTTGATAGTGGAAGCAACCATAATTTTATTCATTACCGCATTTCCCAAGAAGACAATTGTTATATCTTTGTAGTCAACAATTTTTGGTCATGATTGTAAATGGTGGTTCCATTAAATGTGGTTGGAATTGTGAAAATTGTTTTCGACAAATTGTTCAGTACCACCTGAAATATCATATATATGCTAAAGACATGAGAAGTTGTGACATAGTGTTGGGTGCTTAATGGTTACACACTCTTGGCCCCATTACCATGGATTTTAAGGAACTCACCTTATAATTACAATAGGAGGGACAACAATATAAGTTCCAAGGAATCACAACAGGCTCACCTGAGATCAATATCTCCCATCGAATGTAAAATCTACTCGAAAAATGTCATTCTAGCATTATTTCCCAGCTTCATGCGATTGAAGCCATTAATACAACCTCTGTGCATCCTAACCTACAATCTATACTATACCAAAACCAAGCTATTTTTAACACCCCCCATGGAATTCCCCCTTCACACAGCATCCAGGATCTTTCCATTCCTTTAATCCTAGGAGGTCTTCCTCCCAATGTCCACCCTTATTGTCATCCCTTTTCCTAGAAAAATGAAATTGAGAAAGTTTTTCAAGAATTGCTAGAAGAAGGTGTTATCCATTCGAGTACCATTCCTTATTCTTCTCCAGTAGTCATGGTACTCAAGAAAGAAGGAACTTGGCACATTTGTACCAATTTTCAAGCCCTTGACAAAATCACAATCGAGGAAACATTTCCCATCCCTGTCATTAATGACCTTTTGGATGAATCGAGTGGTTCTCAGTAATTTACCAAACTTGATCTGAATTCTGGCTACCACGTATACATATGAAGGAATAATAAATTCCCAAGATTTCATTTAGAACTCATGAGGGTCACTATGAGCTCTTGGTCATGCCCTTTGACCTTTGTAATGCTCCCTCCACTTTTCAAAATCTCATGAATCATATCTTTCGTCCCTTCCTCCGTAATTATATATTAGTTTTCTTTGATGATATTTTCATATATAGTAAATCTTGGCAATCCCATCTCGTCCATGTGGATCAAGTTCTCCATCTACTATCTAAGCACCAATGTTTTCTCAAACAATATAAATGTGATTTTGGAGCCTCTAAATTTGAGTACCTGGGTCATATTTTCGGAAAGGATGGTGTATGGGTGGATCCTAATAAAATTAAAGCTATGAAGGATTGGCCTCACCCTAAAAATATTAAAATCTTGTGTGGTTTCTTGGGTTTAATGGGCTATTATCGCAAGTTTTTTTAGAATTATGGAAAAATTACCGCTCCTCTCATAGATCACCTTAAAACGAATGCATTTGGTTGGATGCTCGAAGATGATCACTCCTTCCAGGCCTTGAAATATGTTATGTGCACGACTCTTTTCCTTGCACTATCAGAATTCACCAATAATATTTTCCTATAATGTTATGTGTTGGGGAAAGGAATTGTGGAAATCCTCATGCAATATGGATGACCTTTTCCTTTCACTATAAAAAACGTTTTTGAGTGACATTTGGTCAAATCAATGTATGAAAAGGAAATGTTGGCTATTCTTCATACAATGGATTTCTTTTGTCCTTGTCTCTTGGGACAATGCTTCCAAATTAAAACTAATCATCGTCGCCTCAAGTATTTTCTAGAACAAAGAATATCCTCCCAAGATAAATAAAAATGGATGACCAAGTAATTTGGGTAGGATTATGAGATCACTTACAAGAAGGGAAAATAAAATATGGTTGTTGATTCTCTTTGACGGAAATGTGAAGACAAATGGTCCCTCTTTTCCCTTTCTTTCATTGTAGTTGATTGGATTCAGGTAGTTCTCTAGGAATGGTTGAAATATCCCAAAATTTATATCCTTATCCAACAATTTCAACAGGATCCTAAAGATTCTCCAAGGTACTCTTGGCATAATGATGATCTTATCTATAAAGGTTTCTTATATTTAATAAAGTAGTTGAACCTTAATTCCAATGTATTCTTTGAGCTTCATTGTTCTCCCAAAACTGGACATTTATGTTTTACCAAAACCTATGAACATGTCAAGCATTCTTTTATTGGGAAGGTATGAAATAGGACATCCACACCTTTTTGGATGAATGTGATACATGCCCATGCAATAAGGGAGAAACTGACAAATCTCTAGGAATACTCCAATCACTCCCAATTCCACCTACTATTTGAATGAATATTTATATGGAATTCATTGTGGGCCTACCTAAATCGGGAAATAAATCCATCATCATGGAACCCAATTTCATCTCAACATGACCTACCATCCCCATACTATTCAGGATACAAGGAACCCAATTGCATCTCAACATGACCTACCATCCCCATACTGATGGACAAACTAAAGTTGTCAACAAGTGTTTGGAAAAATATTTTTGGTGTTTTTCATCTGACCGAAAAAATCAGTGGATTCATTTGTTACCCATATATGAATTTTTGTACAACACCTCTTTCCATACTGACACTCGTATGACTCCCTTTAAAGTGGTCTATAGGAAAAATACATCATCGTTTATCTGATACATGCCAAGTTTCTCCAAGATTTAGGAGGTTGAAAACACTCTTACAGTCCATGCGACCGTTCTCCATACCCTCAAATAAAATTTGTTCATGGATCAAAATTACATGAATAATCAAGTAGATCAGGGTCATTCAAAATGTCAATTTGTTGAAGGGGACCAGGTGTTTCTTCATCTTCAACCTTATAAGAAAATTTCACTCAAAGAAAAACATTGTCAGAAACTCTCACCCAACTTCTATGGTCCTTATTATGTTCTCAAGCAAGTGGGGTCCTTGGCCTACCAATTATCTCTTCCGAGACATTCTAAGCTCCATATTGTTTTGCATGTCTCATGCTTAAAGAAAGTGATTGGAACCAAGTGTCAGACTTAAACCAATGCCCTTGAGTTGGATGAAGAAGGATCAATTTGGTTATAGCCACAATTCTTATTGGGCCAACGTGAGAATCGTCTCCATAAGCGCACCATGAAGGAAGTTTTAGTTCAATGGAAGGTTACACCACCAAAAGATGCCACTTGGGAGTCATATACCATTCTGTAACAATTTCTCCATCTTAATCCTTGAGGACAAGGCTTGTTTTCAAGGGTGGGGGCATGTTAGGGACCTAACCTCCCTAACCTTTGATGTATATAGAATAATATGTTTTCTATGTAATAAAGGTCAACATTAGTAAATAAGGCCTATATAATAATGTGAGAAAGTCTATTGTAATAAGACTTGATAAAAGATTTTGCCTCTAGAAAGATCTTCCTCTAGAATGTTCTTTAGAAGATATAATTGGTATAAATAGAAATAGAAGGTATATGAAAGTATTGTCTTGAGAATTATTGTAATAGAGTGTTTCTCTATTGGAGGTTTCCCCCTTTAAGAGGTAAGTGAATTTGGATTTCTATGAATAAAGGTATAATTGTTGGTGTTTTTATTCTTTATATTTTGTTTCTTCACTAGTATTTGTTGCAATATTTTTGTTTCTTCTTATTATAATACATATGGTACCTTACATGTTCCAAATGCATTGTGTTAAAAAAATGAGCAACATGTAGGTGCTCATAGTAAGGAAACCCACTAAATTTGATGGAGTATTGTATCATACCTCATGGAAGCCCACCCTCATGATCTTTGGGAAATATAAATGGAAATAGATTTTTTATTATAGTAAATAGAAACAAATATATAAAAAATAGAACAAGTAACAAACACTTATATAATTGAAACCATTTTCTTACACTGATTGATCTCAAATGTATTTTTCCATAGTTGAGGCATCATTCATCATGATTTTTTCCACCCTCTTCTTTCCCATTAAATATATTTTTTTCTCGTACTTTGATACCTATGGTTCCTGGGGAGGAAATGTTTTCACTTAGCATACACCTTCTTTCCTAAACTTGTTGAATGTCTAAATATTGTTTTAGGACCACATACCAAAAATGCATAATCTCCCTTTGCTCGAAGACCTACAAGATATACAATAATGTTAATAGAATGTCAAGATATAAAAAGAAATACATGAAGTAATAGAGGATCTATATGGTTACATTGCAATTTGCATACCATAAAAATGAGTTGTTCCTAATGCATCATGAATCATTTATGTAAGTATTCGATGGAATTGTATAACACACCCAACCCATTAAGTACTCTTTTAAGGGACGGGGTATAAATTTTTCTCCTTCCTACACTTCTCTGAGTTCCTCGAATAAGGACACCATTTCCTTCTACTCTCCAAGAGCTTTCCAACGACTATAAACTCATCCAAAACTGAGTCTTGGCTCGACATTTATGGCCTTCCAAAGTTTTCAGGGCATCATTGGCCACTGGCCACCCCCTTCACCATGTAGCATCACTTATCTCATGCTATCTGACATGGCACTATAGTGACCCATTTCGTCATTATATAGTTGTGACGTATCCCCATAAGGAGGGGTTACATGGACTATCACCTTGGGGCCTTCTCAAGTATCGAGCCTTTTCCCCTTCATCATTCTTCTGCAAATCAAAAAACATCCCTAGATACCCGAAGTCTTGAAATATATTTCCTCACTGGGATCCATGGTGGAGCTTCATCCACCCTTAAAGATATGAAGGCTGATATTATCCACACTTAACACTTGGTTTATAATTTACAAGGGGTGGGGGTCCCACACCTAAATTGTGACCAATCCCAAGAAGCCACGTGGAACTATCCAAGAACATCACATTATCATGGTGTACGTGGGTCCATACAATTGGAACTGGACACTACAACAAGGGAACTTCAACGCTTTGGTGCTTTGGTGCTTTGGTGCTTAACACACTCTCTTATATCCTTGAATCTCCTAGAGTCTCATAGTTTTGAAGTTATGAAGTTCTAGAATTCCTCGCCGCATACTCTAGCCTTCGACCTTCAGGATATTCTTATGCATCAACATGTCTAACCTCCCAGAGCCCCGAAGTCCTGAAGTCTCAGACTTATTTTCTATATACTTCGGCTTTCGACGCTTCGGGATGTTCTCACCCCTTATTCCTTACATTTCGCAGAGTAGGACTTCACCAAAATACTCACATTTTCCTTCTAATGGTTGATCAAATAGTCAAGAATGGATCCCAATGAATCCTCAAATCAACTACTCACAATGCTCCCAATTTCTTCCCCATGATCTAATGGTTGGAGAAATTTCACTGCTCTAGGATTTCACAACTTTGCGTCGATCAAATTCCTTAACCCAATACCTACTGAAGATTTCATAAAGGGGATGATTACTTGTTGTTGTTTATTGGTATTGTTACTCTATCCTTCCACTGTACTCAATCTAACGGTTGAGAAGGGTCCTGAAGGAGCCTTAGATGTAGGGCCCATGTTATTTCGCGACTTCAAGATTCAAGGAATCTGGCCATTTAACACCTTTTTACTCCTATAATGAGTCAACATCGAATTGACCATAGCTTATATCCAATGGTGAGGAAATATCCCTATGTTTCTTGGATCGACGACTCGCGTTACTTCGCGAGTTTGGCATCCAGGATTTTCGACTGCTTCAAACTCTTTTATGCCTAGAGTGGGTCAATGTTGAAGGGTCATGAAGGTTCTTAGACCAACAAATGAGAATTATTACTCAATATAATGGTTACACCAGGCCCCAAAATGTAAATGGATGGCTACGATACACGATCCTTTATAAAAAGGGTCTTCTCTCTGGGTAACACTTAGCTCCTTTTTCACATAGCGCAAGGTTCATGGGTCTCAGTCATATGGAACTTTGACAAGACCCTGAGGGCTATACTCTCATATTTTATACGATATTTGGTTAAGTCTGTGGACTTGAGCCTATGGTCACTAGAGAGAATGGGTTGAATGAAGCGTCTTTCACTTCAAAATCCAAATCCTGTAACAGGGCAACGATGGTTTTAAGGGATTGACTAGTTCAAAGTTATCCCATGGAGTTTGTCCCGACTCTATATTTGAAAAATTGATCTTTGTGCAATCCCATTAAGGATTTTCCAACCAACATAGAGGCCAAGGCCTTATTCCCTAAATTCATTTAAAAACCCATTACTAATGGTTCTCCTTTTTTATATAAGCACAAGAAGAAAATCCTTGACAGAATGTAAGATTCAAGCTTTACTTCAAATATTTCAGGATAATTATATTCAAATGTGAAAGGCATGCACCAAACTTGTCTTCCTACAATCACATGAAGGAAGAATTTTATAAATGAAAACAAGCATTATTACCATTAATCATGTGATGCGCATCTCTAACACAATCACAGATGTCCAAATCAAGCATTTCAATTAAATTACACAATATGTGAAATATGTATCTTTATGTAAGTTAGAGCTACCAAACTCTCTATGGGTGATTTCCTTTTCACCCAACTGTAGCCTCATAGGAATTCACTCTTAGCACTCTAGCCACCCCCATGCCAAGCCATTATACCACCAGGGATTTCTCTCTTCTCCTTGAGTCTTCTGCAAAACCTTGGAGGTCACTCCCCTTTTCCCGCATGAAGCTAGTAGTCCAGTTTTTGGTCCACCAATCAAGGGAGCCTTTCAGGATCGCTCACTCAATCACACAAATTTTGTTATCATCTTGATTAGAAAACACTGTACAATCTCTCTTGTAACCACAACAATTGAATTTATTTCAAGTTCTTCTTTTGAACTCGAGAGCCTCACGTGCTCGTCTTCTTTCTAAATGGTCCTCCAACTCATTCATGTGTCTCTTATTCTTCTCGGGTGTTTTTCCTATCCTCCAAAAATGTTTTGGACCTATCCTATTCATTTTTCTATAAGGAACTCAGATCAATCTAGGTCTACAGGAAGACTGACCCTTGTGGCAATTCAGGCTGACAATTTTTTTGTCTTTTCATCTAGGTCCTCCATGCTTCCATTCATTGGGGTATTTGGTTGTCCAAACATGAGTGATTTTCTCATTAACTGATTTTTCCTTGGGATCAATAGGAGGCTTATTATTCCATATCAAATGTTTCTGCAAAAAGGATTCGGTCATCGCGACATGATGAACCCTCTCTATAGGTTTCCTCACTCTTTCATCTAGTGGTATCAGGGCTTGTACTTCAAGGATTCACCCCCATAATCAGTTGTTGGCAATCTAAAAAATAATACATTTACATTTTTCTCATGCCATGGCATGGTAATAATAAGTAATGATTAATTACAAGCTAGGGGAAACAAGGGTATTACAATCCCCTCCCCCTTCAAAGGAACATCATCCTCGGTGTTCTTTCTCAGTAACACCTATCACGCCTTTGTCATTTAGTTTCTTCAGCATTACCTTCTTATTTTCCCTCATAGTCTGGTCCTTGTCCAGATCCTCAACATTCATCATATGCCTGCAACATTTCTAACAACAATCATGTCAATTCACAACTTTGTGCATAACCAAATTATTATTGTTCAAAATTTAAGAGGAAAATTTCATAATCTAGCACAATACTTATTTGTGAAATTCATGGATCTGCATCCATATGGTTGTCTTGTTAAATTGGCTCACTTTTTTCCTTGACATACCCCTTGTGTGTATGATTCCAATCAATAGTTTACAAGAACTGTCAAAGTCTCATCTTCTTTATGATCACTCACCCTCTAAGCCTAGGAATAGGCATCCCCTTCTCTACTATATAGTCCCTTGGGCGACCCATCTTGCCTTTCCAAGGATTTCTCTCAAAAGAAGAGTTCTAGAGACTCCATTGAATCTTACAATTGAGGAATCACTTAGAACTTCTCTTCCAAGGTGTCTGTCTGGCTTGTATTACCACATCACAACATATTAGAGGGAGATCATGACTTATCACAGGGTTCTCATGTCACAACAATAGCCTTTTTCATGCTTTATAGATTTGATAGACTTCATTTGTCCTCCCTAGACAAATCATTTTCATCTCAATTGCATCACATGTACACATAAATCCATGAGATGTTATCATCAATTCGAATTCAAAATTTTCTTGCAAATCTGTCAACCATAGATTTCCAAATCCCACATTTTATTTTCAGATCTATTCCACATGGGAACCAGATTCAGAAGTATGGGATTTTCCTTCCCACAAAAATTTGGTTCAGTAGGTGATTGGTCTTCCTTATGGGATTACAACACTGCCATATCCAAGACCCTTCTTCCTCCAATTTCAACTTCAATCAACCAAACAAAATTTTATTTCTCATGCACATTATATTTTAATTTCACACTTGGAGTGGTTCACAAACAATTTCAAAATTGTTCATACTAACAATCAAATTCATTTACTCAAAAAAGAATTACCATTCCTTACACATGCTTTCCTTTAGCATACCAATCCCTTTTAACATGCAATCAAACATCAAATGAATTTAATCAATGTGTCATTGTCCATGGTCACATTCACACACAATGCACCCTTGCATTGATTTTCATATTGTTACTTTTATTCACATTTGGCACTTTTCCTTGGTGGGTTGGAACTCAACCAACATTTTACCACATGGTTCCTTTATACATATTTATTTTTATAGAATGACTATGTTTTCCCTGCTTCAGTTGATCATGATCTCAAATCATCATATATGAAACTAAAAGTTTCACATGAATGCATTCAAGAATTCTTCTTTCATTGGTAACCAGGGTGCCAACACTCATGGCCACCCAAATTATCTTTTCTTTGACACCTCTACAATTCAAGTAGACTATTGGAAGGTCCTCCTTCCTTAATGGGAAATCCATTGTCTTCCCTCTTATGCAAGCATGCATTTCCTCATTACATTCAATTCAATGTGCTACCTATGAGCACCTTTGTTCCCAACCACCCTTGATTGGTCAATGTACCCCTGATACTACTTATTCATGAATTTTTTTGCAAGCATTCTAAATCATCCTTGACTGGCATAAATTTCCTTTCTTTATTATTCAGATTCTTCTTTCTCTGAATATTACCCTGCTTGGGTAGAAATAGCATACAACATCCATTCACAGTTATTTACATGAAATCTTTTAGATAATAAAATACTTCAGAGGGGACTCTTACCAAATCCCTTCATACCTTATGCCACACATGCATGAACACTTTCATACATGTTATGGCTGCCAACACCCTCTCTGATATTACCTCATCAATGGTGCTTTATGGAGACTTTTAAATTCCCTTCAAAAAATTTCAACAACAACCTTTTCTTATTCATCCTCTTCTTGAGGTTGTCCATCATTGGTAACTCTCTTTCCAAATAGTTCCAATTTCTTTTTTGTTTATCTATGACATACATCACAAATATATTATTCATCGTCTAAAATAAATATGCATGTATCCTAGAATTTAAATCAATAAAATGTATTCAGATATGCCCCAACATATCTCTATGCACTCTACCACATTAATCATTAATGTGTTAGCTAGTGAAATCACGACGAAATTTTTAGTTGTAATCTATAATCATACAACTATCATCATCCTTATGCCAAAACACTTACCTGCATCAATAAATGAGTCTCTCATACCAGAGAAATAAAACAAACAACAAGGAAGGAGTCAACGAACTCTTCCCTTGTCTAACTCCTTTTACATAGCCTTGGACTTTCATTCTAGCTGAGTTATTTTCCAAGGCCTCAATGGATTTACTTAACATGTCTTAACTAAGACTATTCATTCAAACATACTTATTTAATTATTTTCCTTTTACCAATTGTACTTGTTTCCACAACTCCTCTTTTAAGGCTTACAACTCTATTAAACAATTCATAGTTTTAGGGTGAGAAAAGTATTCCTCCTCTTATCCTTCTTTTCTTCTACAATTTACTCCCTATTGGGATCTTCTTTCTCATTTCCTAGAGAATCCTTGGTTAGGTTCACCTTAACCTTCTTGGATAAATCAACATGCTAAACAACAAGATTTTTGTTCATAGTGAATTATGAACCTGTGCATTCTGCACATCACCATTTAGTTATCAGATTGTTCAATGTTCATTTGTTAGTCTTCCATTCATGAATTATATTTTAGAATGTAATCCAGGATTCTTATATATACATATATAGGCTTGCATCCCACTTCCCAACTCTCAACAGTCTTTACAGTTGTGACTTTGTTTTCTTGACACGTTCTTTACACAGTTCCTCCATAGGGAACTCCTTCAGCATGCAGCTTCCTTATTGCATATCCATCACTATCTATGATGGCCTCAGCCTTGGGTCAAATTCAGATTTTTCATTTCAATTGTTTACCAAATATTTCGTAAGGAATATAAACTTCCATTCTTATGATGCATTCTGAATTAGCTATGTACATTATCCCATTGTTATTTCATGCATAGTGTTCTTAATACATGCTTCAACATATTGTTTGTATACTATAGGCACACTTATAGTTTATTTTATTTATCTATTGAAATTTAGTTAGTTCATGATTGTTCATGACCATTTGCAACTAGCCTTTAAAAACCCGATCATGTTTCCTTTTATCATGACAACGAAGCATCCCCCTCAAGCCATCATTCAAAAAAAAACTTTCATGACTCCTCAAAATAGAGTCAGCCATGCATCCATGGTATTCATTCAATCTTGGAAAGTGTAATTCTTGTCTTACATTTCACTCATTCAGGAAGTCACATAGTGCCTTTAGTATACATATACTCATACATCATACATGTGCATCACCTGCACATTTAATAACATTCATTCATGTCTATTTGGTCTTAATATTAGTCTTCATATCAAGCAACCTTAAAATGCATTAAATCCATGCACTCAAGTATAAAAACTTTCATTCCCCTCAAGCCATCATTAAAAAAAAAACTTTCATGACTCCTCAAAATAGAGTCAGCCATGCATCCATGGTATTCATTCAATCTTGGAAAGTGTAATTCTTGTCTTACATTTCACTCATTCAAGAAGTCACATAGTGCCTTTAGTATACATATACTCATACATCATACATGTGCATCACGTGCACATTTAATAGCATTCATTCATGTCTATTTGGTCTTAATATTAGTCTTCATATCAAGCAAACTTACAATGCATTAAATCCATGCACTCAAGTATATACAAACATAGCTAAGCATTCATCATGTAAGATCATTGCTTGCATATTTTCCATGCCATTTATACACATGGACATATAAGACTTCCAGATCCTTGTCCCAAGGATCTTACTACCATTCTTATGACAAGTCACATAGAGATATTCAATATTGGTCTTCCCTCTCTGTTGAGATCTTGTTGTCATTCACATGATATCCACATGGAAAGTTTAACAGACATAATAATAACTATGTCCCCCTTTCCATATGAAAACAACCAACAAGAAGGTATTCTTGCCTAAAATACTATAAAATTATATAACAACCCATAAATACCATCTGGGCAATTCCAACAGTACCTAAGGAAACAAGACAACTTATCAAGATTCTTTTTCATGCCTCAAACCATTTTTTATTTAACATACCTTTTTATCAAGGGAATCCTTTTCTTTATTCCCTCTCACTACTACTTGATCATACCAAGTCATAATTATATGGCTACCATCCACCTCTGGATGTCAACCTGACCCATTGGTCATCTAGAAGTGCCCCAATAGTTCCTTTACCACATTCAGGATCAACATTTCATTAACCATTTTACCTCATCCTCGTGAGGTAATATGTAATCATCATCATCAAAATTTTACTTATGTTGTTATAGTCAGATCATCACCAACCATATGATCGATGACCTCACCTTATTTTATATCCAATGAAATACCATAATAAGTGTATATATATATATATACATGCTCAATCTTTTCCATATGCATTTCAGCATATCCTTGTGCACCAAGCATTTCTCTTATACCTGCAGTGCATATAAATTCCACTTGCTTACCTCTTGTATAGACATGCCCTTAATTTAATAGGGATACTCATTACCTTATCACAACCATGAGATTTTAATATTGTTCATGTATCTTCACTGCTTCTTTCATGAATGATATTCTCATACCACAGGGGTCCTTTTTACTTGTTTAACTGGGTTATTCTAGCAACAATTTTAATTCATTATAGGTCAAGTAAATTGACCTTACAATTTCCCATCAGTCCTCTAGTCATGAGGGGTTATACATACAAGGTCTAATCTCTTTTATTAAAGCATCAATTTATTATTTCCAAGGATCCTATCACTTCATGTTCAATTCCTTTAACCACAAGGGATTTTTCTCTAAGGTTCTTACCCCTCAAATAAGCAATCACCAAGGTTTCTAGAGGCTACAACTACCCACTTTTGTAGGCAACCTTGGTACCTATTCAATCAATTCACATATAAGTCTTACTATTAGTGAATATCAACATCATCCCACTCTTGTAGGAGAAGCTATCATTCTACCAAAGAAACAATATTCTCCCTCTATTGTACATCCTCCTGTAATTTTTCTATTGTAAGAATTTTCCAAAAGGAAACCTAAACCAAGGGGCTTGTGTAGATAACACATAAAATTATCCAACGCAGGGGAAATGTTCTAATGGGATTGTGTTTGCCTTGTTATATCATTCCTTAGGCTGATTTATGGCCCATCCATGCCTAGTGTTTAAATCTTCCCCTAATAGATAGGGTAGGGCAGGGTGCCCTCCCCCTTAAATTGTTTCTAATAAAATTTTAATCGACTCTTCCATGAGCTCATACAGGCCAAGTATTATAACCTTCTCTGATACTAATTTGTAACACACACAACGAATTAAGTACCCTTTTAATGGATGTGGTATAAATTCTTTAGCTTTATACAGCTTCTCTGAGTTCCTCGAATAAGGGAACCATTTCCTTGTTCTACCTGAGAGCTTTCCAACAACTATAAACTCATCCAAAACCCAATCCTGGATCGAAATTTATGGCCTTCCAAAGTTTGTGGGGCATCATTGGCCAATGGCCACCCCCTTCACCATATGGTATCACTTCTCTTATGTCGTCTGACATGGCACTACTATGACCCCTTTCTTCATTCTATGGTCGTGATGTATCTGCGGAAGGAGGGGTTACAAGGAATATCATCCCAGGGCCTTCTCAAGTATTGGGCCTTCACCCCTTCGTCATTCTTTTGCAGATCGAAAAATGGCCTCGGAGACCCAAAGTCCTGGAATATATTTCCTCACCGGGATCCATGGTGGAGCTCTGTCCACCCTTAAATATCTGAAGGATGATATTATCCACACTTAACATGTGGTTTAGACTTGATAAGGGGTGGGGTTCCCACACCTAACTTGTGACCAATCCCACTATGCCACCCGGAATTATCTAGGCATGCCACATTATCATGGTGTACATGGGTCCGTCCAATTGGAACTGGACACTACAATAAAGGAACTTCAATGCTTTGGTGCCTCAGTGCTTAACACACTCTCCTATATCCTCAAATATCCTGGACTCCTAGAATTTTGAAGTCCTGAAGTTCTAGAATTCCTTGCTACATACTCTGGCCTTCAGAATTTGAGATATTCTTATGTACCAACATGTCAAATATCCTAGAACCCCAAAGTCCCAAATCCTTGGACTTCTTTTCCACATACTTCGGCCTTCGACGATTCAGGATGTTCTCACCCCTTGTGCCTTACGTTTCCTAGAGTAGGACTTCATCGAAGTACTTACGATTTCCTTCCACTAGTTGATTAAACGGTCGAGAAACGATCCCAATGGATCCTTAGATCAACTTCTCACAATGCACCCAAATTATTCCCCACGATCTAATAGTTGGAGAAATTTTATCGCTGCAGTATTTCACAAATTCACATCCCTCACAGTCCTTAACCCAATAATTCCCAAAGGGTTACCTACCAAAGAGGTCATAAAGAAGGGATGATTTCTTGTTTCCAGTTATTGGTACCTATTATTCTATCCTTCCATTGTACTCGATCTAACGGTCTAGAAGGGTTCTAAGGAGCCTTAGATCTATGGCCCATGTTATTTTGCGACTTTGGGATTCAGGTATTCCTACTGTTTAACTTCATTTTACTCCTAGAATGAGTCAATGCCAAATTGACTGTAGGTTATATCCAACGGTCATGAAATATCTTGATGTGTCTTGGATGGATGACTCACATTACTTCACAATTTCGACGTTCTATATTTTTGACCACTAAAAACTCTTTTACCCCTGGAGTCGGTCAACTTCGAAGGGTCCCAAAGGTTCTTAGATAGAGGGATGAGAAGGATTACTCGATATAATAGTTATGAAAGGCCCTCAAATGTAAATGGACGGTTATGATAGAATGATTCTTTATACAAAGGGTCTTCTATCTTGGTAACGCTTAATTCCTTTTTCACATAGCAGAAGGTTCCTGGGTCCTAGTCATATGGAACTTTGACAAGCCCTTGAGGAATATACTCTAACATATTATCCAAGATTTTGTTAAGGCTACAGACTTGAGCCTGTGGTCACTAGAGAGAATGGGTTGAAGGAAGCACCTTTCACTTAAGAATCCAAATATTGTAACACGACTATGGTGGTTTTAAAGGATTGAAAATTTTAGAGTTATCCCATGGAGTCTTTCTTGACTCTATATTTTCAAAATTCATCATTGGAAAATCCCTTTAAGGATTTTCCAACCAACACAGAGGCCAAAGCCTTATGCCCCAAATTCATTTAAAAACCCTTTACTAATGGTTCTCCTTTTCTATACAAGCATAGGCATAAAATATTTGATAGAATGTAATATTC
Source organism: Picea glauca (assembly GCA_000966675.3). Classification (NCBI taxonomy): domain Eukaryota; kingdom Viridiplantae; phylum Streptophyta; class Pinopsida; order Pinales; family Pinaceae; genus Picea; species Picea glauca. The sequence continues at coordinate 675,688 of JZKD02S0876638.1, forward strand.
AAGCTTTACTTCAGATATTTCATGATAGTTATATTCAACTGTGTAAAGCATGCACCAAACTTGTCATCCTACAATCACTCGAAGGTAGGAGTTTACAAATGAAAACAAACATTATTACCATTAATCATGTGATGCACATCTCTAACATAATCACAGACGTCCAAACCATAGATTTCAATTCAATTACACAATATGTGAAATACTTATCTGTATTGTAAGTTAGAGACCCCAAGATGAGTTTGAATGTTCTCCTTTCCACCCAACTGTAGGCTTAGAGACATTCACTCTTAGCACTCTGTCCACCCCTGTGCCAAGCCATGATACGACTAGGGATTTCCCTCTTTTCCTTGGGTCTTCTACAAAATCCTGGAGGTCACTCCCCTTTTCCCACAGGAAGATAGAAGTACAGTTTTTTGTTCACCAAGCAAGGAATCTTGTCGGGATCGCTCACTCAATCACGTAGCTCTGTTTATAATATTGATTATAAAAAACTATCCAGTATCTAATGTAGCTGCAATTTTTTTTTTAGTTCTTCTTCTGAACTCGAGAGCCTCACACGCTCGTCTTCTTTATGAATGGTCCTTTGAATCATCTATGTGTCTCTTATTATTCTTGGGTATTTTTCCTCTCCACCAGGAAGGTTATGGACCTATCCTATTTCTTCTTCCAGAAGGAACTCAAGTCAATCTGGGTTTGCAAGAAGACTTCCGTCTGTGGAAATTCGAGCTGATAGTTTTTGGTCTTTTCAGCCAGGTCCTCCATTCTTCCATTCGTTTGGGTAGTTGGTTGTCCAACCACCACTCATTTTCTCATTAACTGATTTTTTATTGGGATCAGGATGAGGCTTAATATTCTATATGAAATATGTCAGCAAAGAGGATTGGGTCATCTTAGCATGATGAACCCTCTCTATAGGTTTCCTCACTCTTTCCTCTAGTGGTATCATGGCTAGTACTTCAAGGCTTCACCCCCACAGTCAGTTGTTGGCAATCTAAAAAATAATACATTTACATTGTTCTCATGCCATGGCATGGTAATCATAAGTAATGAGTAATTACAAGCTAGGGGAAACAAGGGTATTACAAATTGAAATTGTTTTGGCCCATTCGTTTGGAGATGTATTACATAGTGATGTCTACCAATAAATTTAAAATTCATTAATAAGAGGACCATGAAATACATCCATATATCTAAATTGGTATTTACCTAGTTATTTGGAAATGCAAATAATTAATTATGTGTACATAAAAATGATGTAACAAAAAAAATATTGGTATGTTGTGAACATTCTTAAAAAAAATACCTAGAATGATTAATGCCAACATTACATGTTTCCTCTTTATTGACATCCAAGGAGGAAGGTTATTGTTTGTATGAAAAACTGGTCAAATTGATTAAATGGATTTGAGATCTCCAAATGGATTGACACCATGAGTTTTCATTGAAAGTTTAACATTACGAGGTTCTTCCTTAAAAATGGGTCATGTTTCCTTGATATCCTTAAATTCAGAACCATCTCCATGCATTCACATAACACAATCTTCACTTCTCTTGCGTGCATGATAATCCATAAATTGTGCTATGTTTTTGCACATGGAAAATTGTTCAAAACAAATAATTATGAGGATATTACAAAGAACCCTGGAGGTCATCTTATTTGTTACATGATTAGTTTGATATCTATTAATTAGACATTGAAGACATTAAAAAATCATTGCGTGTCACTCATAATATATAATATAATCATTAGGACATGCATTAATGTAATGTCCCCAAGGCCGAGCCTAGTTGTAAATGCGATCTATGAAATGAATTGTAAATATGTGTTATAGGATGGTGAGACAAGTTTGTATAAGCCAGTGGGCTTATGTTATTGTTAGGCTAGAGAGCCTAAGGGTTGGAGGCCAAGGGCCTGATTTTGTACTTGTTTGTATACAGAACATTTAATAAAATTGTAAACATAGCCAGGTGCAAACCGACCACAATGAATGTGTGAAGGGGTACTGAGCTTCCACAGAGAAGGCAAGGGATTAGGGGTTGGAAGGTGGGAAAAGGAGCTAAGTGTTTAGCCTAGGGGGCTTAAGCCTGGGAATAATATTTTAATAGTATTCCAAAAAGACATGTGCATTTTATGTTTTATCCTAAGTTTCTGGCAAGGGGAGGACGTGCAAGGTTTATGGGTGCTGGTGGAATGCATGCAGTTCCATGGGTTACAAGTGTCAACCCTGGCACATGCGAATAAAATGGCCAGGGTGAGCCGTGAGAAGGATTACTCCTCTATTCTACCTGATTGCCTGAATGCATACAGAGCCCTGGATAGTACAACCAACTCGACCCCTACAGAGATATCCTCGTTGTTGGTCACTATATTTTCTTAATTAATTTTAAACAACCAAGTGAAACATAAATTATCAACCCAGGGAAGTCTTTTATTTCAAAGATAACCACACACTATATATGCTCAATTCCAAAAGCAGCTTAGTGTTGTAGTAAAGAAACTTATACTAATATCACTTGCTCAAATAAACTGAAGCTCTGAATTAAATCACAGGAAAGTAACTTCCCTATTGCAATTCCTTGAAGATCAATCTAAGAATCCTAGATTACATTAAAATAGCATTTGCAATGGGAAAGAACAACTGTGCTGCAATCAGAGAACATGACCCTTACTCTCTAACAAAGACTTCAGCACTAACACTCTTTTCATGAAAACAATAATGCAGAAAACAATTAACTCTGTCTAACAGAAAATAAAGCCACCTAGTTCCTTTCTTTCTAAGCAGGAGCCTTGAGCCTTACTTCTGTTTAGCACACTTGTGAGGTTGAAGTTTACAGAGAACAGAGCAGTCTGATCCCTTCCTTTCTGAGAAGGGATCCCTAATCCAGTTTCTGAATAGCACTAATGAAAGTTTACAAAGAACAGGATGTTTTGGTTCTTTCCTTTCTGAGCAGAAACCCTTAGCCCAATCCCTGGTTAACACACTTGCAGAGGTAAAGGAAATATACAGAAGACCAGGTGTTGTGATTCCTTCCTGTCTGAGAAGGAACCCTTTAACCAAATCTCTGGCTAGCACACTTGCTGAGGTAAAGGAAATCTACAGAAGACAAGGTGTTGTGATTCCTTCCTGTCTAAGCATGAATCCTTTAACCAAATCTCTGGCTAGCACACTTGCAGAGGTAAAGGAAATCTACAGAAGACAAGGTGTTGTGATTCCTTCCTGTCTAAGCAGGAATCCTTTAACCAAATCTCTGGCTAGCACACTTGCAGCAGTAAATGAATCCTACAGAGGGTATGATGTTCTGATTCCTTTCTGTCTGAGCAGGAACCTTTAACCAAATCTCTGATAGCCTCATAAAATCATCACACAAGATTGTTGATAAAAAGAATTACAAATTCCATTCAATAAACTAAGACAGAGTCAGTAGTGTTTTAGCAAAGTGGAATTCATTAAAACAGTGTTTCAACAAACAATAGTTTAAACAAAGCATGAACAGAAATTATACTAACACACTTTTAACTAATGGGTGAATCTTGTGATGAAGGTGGGCCCTCCCTTCTCACAAGATTCCCCTGGACGAGAGGCTAAAGAAGGATACTCAAAGCAGTCTTATATTTATCTATCGAAATATCACATTACAATTTGAAAGAATAGAATACGTCCCGCTTCTCTAGAGTTGCTTCAATACATCAAAACTTGGATATCTCGAATGGTGATTTCCTCTGATTTAAAGAGGAAATCCCTTCGATACAATCATTACAATGCATATATGAATCCTATCCTAGATCGGATCTTCTTTCTAAATCAGCATAGGATGTCCTGGTTTCACGCAACCGAATGCTATTACAGGAATTGAACAAGGTATTACTGTTGTCGTTGGTGTAACAGCTTCTTCTCATCGTTGTTGATGTTGTTTCAGCATCGCAATTCGCGGGCTGTTTCAACCACGTGAATTGCGCTCTGACTGCGTTGACCACTAACTGTGGTGGCTTCCTTGTGTTTCAGCATCGTCGGTTCTGGCGGTTTCCTCTGTGTCTCAACATCTGCAACTCTGGACTGTGTAACAACTCCATGTTTCAGCATCTGCATCCTCGGACTGTGTAGCAGCTCCGTGTTTCAACATCTGTGACCTCGGACTGTGTAGCAGCTCTGTGTTTCAGCATCAGTTCTATGTTTCAGCAATGGGCCTTAAGTACAAATCTGCAGTTTTGGACACTTATGCATTTCTAATCAATGGTTAAGTACGAGAGTGATGTAAAATATCATGCAAAACAGATTAAACGTATAGTAATGAGAAGGGACATTGTATACCTTTGAGATGATCAGATAAAGTGATAGTATGAGTCTAAATGCAGGTAATCAAGAGTATAATGGTGGCAAAAATTATAGGCAAAAAGGTACATTGTGTGGTCCTAACATCCCCCCCAACTCAAGGTGTTGCATGTCCTCAGGCAACTCACTCTGAATCAGAGTCTGGATACCTACTCTGATCATGTAAGCTACTCAAGCTGTAACTCTGGGAGGTACTGTCTGTCAGCATTCTGAACCCTTGCACTTCCTGCAATCTTTGCCATGCTGTTGTTTCTTCCTTTTTAGGCAGCTTGTAACTGATTTGATATCTTTCTATTGGCAACCAGAGAATGGGAAAATAGAA
>JZKD02S0876638.1:696168-710708 GCA_000966675.3 Picea glauca
GTTCCAATTATGATTTTTGGAGTGAGAAGGTGAAAGCCATTTTACAAGGTCAGGGATGTTGGGATTGTGTTGAAACAGGGTTCATAGAACCTAATTCAAATGTTGTTGCAGCTATGATTGTTGTTCAAAGAAAAATGTTAGAAGAACTTAAGAAAAAAGAAGGAAAAGCCAAATCATATATTTTAGTTTCATTAGATGATTCTATATTTACTAAAATTATTGGTGCCAAGACTGCTAAAGAAGCATGGGATATTCTTAAGTTAGATTATAAGGGTAATGATAAAGTGAAAACTGTGAGACTTCAAACCCTTAGAACTCAATTTGAAACCCTCAAGATGAGTGAATCATAAAGTGTTGATCAGTTTATGACTAAAGTGATGGGTATTATTAATCGAGTTAGGATTAGTGGCGAAAAATAACTCACAGACCAAAGAGTTGTTGAAAAAGTTCTTAGAAGTTTACCTAAGAAATTTGAAATGGTAGTTACTACTATTCTTGAGTTGAAAGATCTAACTGATTTTTCTATAGAAGAACCGATTGGTTCATTGTTATCTCATGAAGCAAGGATGACCTTGGATCTTGGTACTTTAGAACATGCATTTGAGAGTAAAGTGTGCATGGACAGAGGAAGATGTTTTCATGGACATGGTCGAGGATGTGGTAGAGGACGTTCTCAAACAAGAGATAAACCTGAACAAACAAAATACAAGTCAGAGCAGTCAAGATCGTCTTCACACGATCATGGTCAAAGATGGACAAGTAAATCATAAATTCAATGTCATTATTGTAAAAAGTTGGGTCATCATATATTTGAATGTCGTAAGTTGCAGTATAGAAATAAAGCTAATGTCACAGAAAGTGAAACATCTGATACTTTGTTTCTTTCATGTCAAGTATCTCAGCAAATTCGTGACAAAGATGTTTGGTTTCTAGATAGTGGATGTAGCAATCATATGACTGGTCACAATGATTTACTTTCTAATCTTGATACATCTCTTATTACTACAATTAGTTTGGGTGATGATCATGTGATCAAAGCCTCGAGAAAAGGTGTTGTGCTAGTTTTAACAAAGCAGGGTGAAGTGAAAAATATTCCTGATGTTTACTATGTACCAAATATCAAACACAATTTGTTGAGTGTACGGCAATTAATGGCACATGGTTATGATGTTAATTTCCACAACAACACTTGCACAATTCTTAATAAAACTAAAATACTTGTTGCAAAAGTCCCTATGACAAAGAAAAAATTGTTTCCCTTAGAAATGAGAAGTGGGAAGACGTTTGCATGTAATATTTCTAATGTGACTGAAACTGAGTTATGGAATTATCGTTATGGTCATTTACCACTCAGAATTATGAGTTTGTTACAAAGATAGTCTATGGTGACAGGATTGCCTCATTCAATTAATCAAATTCCTTCTTGTGAAAGTTGCATAGTAGGAAAACATCCGTGAGATAGTTTTCCATCATCCTCTTATAGAGCCAAAGAGTGCTTAGAGTTAGTTCACAGAGACTTATGTGGACCTATGCAAAATCAATCGATTGGTGGAAGTTTTTATTTTCTGACATTTATTGATGATTGTAGCAAGAAAGTTTGGGTTTATTTTCTCAAACACAAATCTGAGACTTTCACTTGATTCAAAGAATTCAAGGCTGAAGCAAAGAAACAAAGTGGTAGATTTGTCAAAGTTTTGAGATCTAATGGAGGAGGTGAATATGACTCAAGAGAGGTTGTTGATTTTTGTAAACATCATGGTATTAAAAAGCAAACGACAACTAGATATACTCCACAAAAAAATGGAGTGGTAGAAAGAGAGAATCACACCATCATGAACATGGCCAGGAATTTACTTATAGCAAGAAAAATGTCCAAAGATTACTGGGCTGAAGTAGTTGCATGTTCAATTTACATACTTAACAAATCACCAACTTCCAGTGTTCAAGGTAAAGTACCTAAAGAAAAATGGAGTGGATCTAAGGTAAATGTTTCTCATTTCAAAAATTTTGGTTGTGTTTCTTTTACTCATGTTCCTGAATAGCTAAGAAAGAAGCTTGATGATAGAAGTGAGAAGTACATTTTTATCGGCTATAGTGAATAGTCGAAAGCATACAGATTATACAATCTTGTTACTAAGAAATTTCTAGTAAGTAGAGATGTTAAATTTATGGAAGATAAATCGTGGGATGAAATGGAAAAAAATACTTCTCACAATCCTTCTCTTGAGTTAGATGAACATCAAACACCTACAAATTTAGATGAACATGAAAAATCAATAACACGTCTTCCAAGATTGCAAGTTCAAAATGAAAGTAGTTCTTCGTCTCATAATGATTCTTCATCTCATAGTGATTCAGAGTCTGATCATAATCATCAAAGAATGAGACGTTTGTGTGATATATATGACCAAGATGATAATGTAGTACAGTTTGCATTTTTCTCATCTCAACCTACTTGTTTTGATGAAGCTACAAAGCAAAAAGAATGGGTAGATGCAATGAATAATGAAATAGAAGCTATTGAAAGAAACAATACATGGGATTTAGTTGATCTACCTATAGATAAATATGTCATAAGTGTCAAATGGTTTTATAAAACTAAACTGAATGAAAAATGTGAGATTGAGAAACACAAAGTAAGGTTTCTCACAACAACCTGGCATTGATTATGGTGAAACTTTTGCACCTGTAGCAAGATTAGATACTGTTCGATTTGTTTTGGCCATTGCAACACAAAATAAGTGGCCTATTTATCAAATGGATGTTAAGTCCACCTTCTTGAATGGAGTGTTAAATGAAGAAGTGTATGTTCATCAACCACCTAGATTTGAAGTTAAAACACAAGAGCATCAAGTGTACAAATTAAAGAAAGCCTTGTACGGTTTGAAGCAAGCTCCATGAGCTTGGTATAGTAGGATTGATCATTATTTACTCAAAGATGGTTTCAGTAGGAGCAAAAATGAGCCTACTTTGTATATCAAGGTAAATCATCAGGGTGATATTCTCATCCTATGTATTTATTTTGATGACATGATCTACACATGAAACATGATGTTATATGCATTTATATCAGCCATGAAAAATGAGTTTGAAATGAAATATCTTTGATTAATTAAGTATTTCTTAGGCATTGAAGTAGACCAATCTGATCATGGTATATTTATCAGTCAACAGAAATATGTTGTTGATGTTTTGAAAAAATTTAAGATGGAAAAGTGTAAGCCTGTTGACACTCCTATTTCTCTTGGCACTAAATTAAGCAAAGAAGATTTAGGATCGGTAATAAGTTTCAAATTGTATAAACAACTTGTTGGTAGTCTTATGTATCTTACTACTACAATACCTGACATAACATATGAAACAAGTTACATTTCCAGGTTAATGGAATCTCCTAAGGATTCTCATTGGAAAGTTGGTAAGAGGATCTTAAAATACATTGCAGGTACAACCACTTATGGTTTGTGGTACACAGATTCAACAGACAACATGCTTACATGTTATACCGACAATGATTATGCAGAAAGTATTGACGACAAAAAAAGTACTTTGGGCTATGTTTTTTTGTTTGGAAAGAAATTGATTTCATGGGCATCTAAGAAGAAGCCCATAGTTTCTATCTCTTCTGCAGAAGCGGAATATGTAGCGACAACAACAATAGCATGCCATGCAGTTTGGATTAAAAGGATTTTGATGGACTTTGGATATACGACAAAATAACCTATTTTGATTTTTTGTGACAATAACTCTGCCATTTCCTTGTCAAATAATAATGTGTTTCATCATAAAATAAAACACATTAATACTCAATTTCACTTCATTCGTGAACTCGTAAAAAATGGTGACATTTTCCTCAAATTTTGTGGTTCTAAAGCTCAGCTAGTTGATATCTTCACTCAACCTTTGGGAAGAGATGTTTTTCAATTTCAACGTCAAAGTTTAGGCATTATTAATAATGTAATCCTCCAAATTAAGAGGGAGTGTTAGGAGTTGTAGTTTCCTTAACAAATTAGTTAGTTAGTGAAACCGGTTTGTTTACAGTTACTCAGTTAGTCCAGAAACCATAAAATTGTCCTTGTAAGCATTTATATAATTCATATGAAATCAATAATCAATGCGTTCATTCCCAACATTTTTGGGTATTCTTTCTTTACTTTTTTTTACTCTTCCTTTTATTTCTATTTTCAGTAGTATGGGTATGGCCATCATGTCTTTCAATAAACCAAATTCTAATTTCATGGAAGTACCTAATCTGGCCATCACCAGCTATAATCTATGGAAGAAGTAAGGATGACTCACCCAAATATAAGCAGCTATCAAAATATGAGGAAATAAAATCCTTGGAATGCTAGAACTCCTAGTCAGAGAAATTACAAGAAGAAGAATCATATTCCTGCAATAATACACTTCGACTGAGGGAAGAGGAGGGGAACTGGTGATGATAATCTATTATCATACTATTTGGTTGCAATCGATCGTACTGATAATCTTCCATACAATGCTCCAACATTAATTGGCACCGTGACTTTTTCCGCCCTCCTTGACGTTAACACTCGTCGGAGCCGTCCCATTTCCGAATACCTACGCCATCCGAGTCTTCCACCACTTCCTGGCCTCCATTTCCTTTGCAAATAGGACATTACAATCACCGTAGCACCATGTTGTATGCATGGAAAGAGTGTTCCACTGGCAAAGAGAGTACAATATTTAATGTCGTAAAATGATGATACGCCCAATGTTTAATACTGAGAAATCAATATGCATCCTACTATAGAGTCTTTCAAACTACGGAAGGTGTTATATACATCGTTGGATATATCTGGATGTATATATCAAGACAATCGAGACGTATATATCAAGACAATCTAACGGTATATATACCAGCCGCCGCAGTTTTAAAGACTCTACAACATGCTAGCTGCACATTGATCGTCTTTAATGGTGCATCACATCTGCATTTTTCCTAGTCCATTCATAATATTTTCAAAACCTCCGCTTCCATCTCATTGCCCTTCAATCCCTGTTTTGTTGGTCAAGCACAATTCTGCATTTGGCAGGTTTCTCTACATTTCTTGTTTTTTGAAACGAAGAGAAGAACGAGCCCACTAGTGAGATGCTCTATGGTCTTTGTCAAACTTGTAATTGGAGTAAGAGGACCTCAGTTGTATTCCATTCTCTGAAAAAACCTTTGATTTTGAACTTATGAATGCAACGCAGAACTGTTACTGTCCTCTTGAACGGGTTGAAATCATTTTGCATGCAGTTCCCATGGGCTTTAAGGAACTAGTAAAACAATAGATTTAAAGAGGGGGTTTTCATTTACCAAACGCTTTGTGAAGCAATCTACCTACAATATCCCTAGTTTAACATAAATTTTAGATCAAATAAATAGAAAGAAAATTAATTGATGCGGGATAAGCCATAATTTATGCAGTTGCATTTGTTAATATGAATTTTCAGTCCTTAGCATTATGTTTATTTTGGATTGATGTTCATCCATTCCTTTGAATGAGAATGATGTTAAAATTCATAAAATTTGGACATTTTTCTAAATTAGTGGTTTAGATATTTATTTTTTAACATTTTATAAGATTGGGCAGATTTTTAGTCTTACACTCAAATCAATCAATCAATGATATTTAATGTTCATAACTTCTTTGCATTTGTGAATGCATCTGTTCTCATTGCCACTGATATGGTCTCTTTCCACTTATTGCCACTTTTAGATGATTAAAAAACACTACCTTATGATATTTTTACCTCACGTCTCATTTCCATTGATATGCAAAGAAAATGAGTATATCATTAGTCATTCACATAAGGGGAGGAGTATATTCCTCATTCATATGCAGCCTAGAGTGATAAGTTTGCTAACATTTAATATTTCACCTCATGAGGAAAGAAGATGAGTATACCATTTGTAACTAGCTAGAAGTATTAGGTATAGAAAACTTCTTAGCTAAGAATATGCACGTAAAATAACTAGCATACCCCTGAATCGAGGGAAAAACAACATACCCCTGAATCGAGGGAAAAGAAGCGTTGAAAAGAATAATATAGTTTTTTTTTATGTTTTTTTTATAAGTATATTATTTCATGAGTAGCGTTGTAATGGTATATTAATTATGAGTAGAAAAATAATTTGTTGCAAGGTGTTTAGGTCAAAGTATGATTGATAGGTATTTGGTAGTAAATATTTGAAACGATTTCATATCATGTATAGAAGTATGGACCAAGTCAAATAGTTCATGTATAGAAGTATGAGTACAACATAGAAGAATCTAGAAGGTATGCAACAAAGAAGATAAGCGTTCCTATTATTTTTTTCGTACTGAGACATAAGCAACATCCTCCCTTTTTTCTATCAATATTCCAATCTATTGTTCAATCCAATGCTCTCAAAATTCATTTGGACTCTTCCCCCAATTTTAGTCTGCAAATTCATTCATTTTCTTCCTCTGTATTTAAATTCATTCATTTTCTTCCTCTGTATTTAACTTCATTCATTTTATTCCTCTATATTTAATTCATTACGGTGCGATGGAGGCACGGAGCATGGAAGTAACCCTCATCTCAGCCTGTGATCTGAAGAAAAAGAGCATGCTCTCCAAAACAAAGGCCTACGCAGTCACATGGATCTCCATCGATCACAAAAACAGGGAATGGACATCCATGGACAAGAACAATTACATTGATCCCACCTGGAACCATGCTATGACGTTTACCAAAGGAATGGATACATGAACTATGGATACTTTATTCAAACTTGTACAACTATATAAGGGCCAATTTGTATATGAAGAATTAAAATAAAATCAAACAATTATGGTTCACTTTTGCAAATCCCAAGTGCACTACAAATGCACCTGTGCATAGTGCACACAATGAGTGGGTGTGTACATGGAGAAGAATTAAAATAAATTCTATTTTGGTTTAATTTGAATATAAAAATTGCACATAACTATACCTACTTAAAACCATAATTCCACTACACTGAAACCCTCCTTATAGAAAAAGACTATTTTCTCAATATCCTAAAATTGGACAAGCTAAATTAAGAGAAAATAGAGCTACACACTTTTGCATTCCATACCTAACTATAGGATTTGTCAAATTAAATGTATAGTAAATTATTTACAAAAAGTTATTGTAAAACCTTACCTTACAAACATGTTTTCTTGGCTTACCACCTTTGCATGTAAAGTTGTCCATCGTTCTTCCATCTTTTGTATTTCCTTCCTTGGGAAACTGTAATATTTTTGAATCTATTTTATCTCCTCCTTTGCCTCCTAAATCATGCAAGTTACAACACCTTAATTGCACAAAGAATAAGTGCACAAAGGATGACAAAATGGAATTATTCTTTACAAAATTGACATAGGAAAAAAATATACAACGTTCTTTCCAAAATCCATAAAAAAATATTATGTATTATTCACAACATTCTATTTTATTTTAACTACTTTAAGAAAATGTATTTTGATTTAACCGTGTTGTAACTCAATCTACTAAAAAGAGAATTCCACTCTAAAACAAATTAAATTTCATAAATGGATAGTAAATTGTGGACTAAAAGTTATTTGTAAAACTTTACCTAGCATAGTTTTTCTAGGATTTCCACCCGAAAGTAAGGTTAACCAACATTATTCCAATGAATATTTCAACCAATGTCATCCATCCTTTCAGTGCGTGACCGTAATGGCCCCATTTTGCTTCCAACCGGGAAGCAAAGAACCCTAGGGGATACCTTCCAACTACTCACTTTCAGGTTCAATTGTTTGGTTCTATAAGTATTAGTTAATAAGTTTATCTATGTAGGTAGGTCCCTTTCTTAACTCTTCAAACATTTGTTCCTACCTTGGAAGATCATAATATTTCTGGTTTTTCTTTCTCCTCTTCTCTAAGTTGTAAATCTCATAACTTACACACACACTAAAGATAATAAAAATGAACTACCCTACTTACATAGAAAAGAATATGCAACTTCTTTTCAAAATACATAACAAAATGTCGTGTAATATAGCATTATCTTTAAAAGTATAAATTCATTTAGAAACTTTTAAGTTCTCCCATACAATTTTGTCACATTTCATAGTAACATTTTCAAAAAAGATAAAATGTTAAGAACATATTTAAGTAAAAATATTAAGTTGTCCAAGAAACATACATGGCATAAACTATTAGATAAGACTACACTTCAAGACATGATGTATAAGACATGTTCAATTTTGGCTTTTGATACTTTAGACTTATTATGGTTTTTTATCCTTTATATTGTTTTTCCTTTGTGGTTCACGACGTGAATCTCCCTACATCCACAATAATCCCCCGCGAAATCTAAAGAACATAGGAAGGTCAAGAATTTCAAGAATGTTGTCTCATAAAAAGCAGCATGTCGCATAGACAAGACTCGAACTTTGGTGGGGAGGATAAAACTCCCCACTCCAACCAGTTGAGATACAACCACTTGACTCTTTAGACTTATTATAGATAGTTGACACACATAAATTGTATTTATACAATTTCTTTTTAAATCCACAACACAAAGCCATACAACAAGTATATGAATAAACAAATTTACCAAAATATTTCAATTTCTTGCCTCCACACTTTGAATTTCTTGCCTCCACATTATGAGGTAAATTTCCCATTAATTTCTGTTGATTTTCAACTTGATATTCATTATTCCAATGGACTTACTCAAAATAGTGAAAACACATATTTATGAATTTTCTTTTCAAATCCCATAACAAAATGTCATATAGCATTGTACAACACTTTTAACAATATTTCATAACATTTCCCAAGCAAATTAAATAGTGAAACATATTGTTGCAAACTATGCATTTCTTCTACAGAGAATCATTGGTAGAAATTTTAAGGTAAGCAGTTCATTTTTTGCTCTTAGTCATTCTTTGTTCCATGTTAAACTTGGCGACGTTAAATAATCATTGACTCTAGTGTTTTCCCTGTCAAAAGTGGAAGATAATTTTTAGTTCATGGCACATTTCATCGTAATGTTTCGAAAATAATTGCTAATATGAAAATATTTAGTTTTTCCAAATACATTCATGCCAAAATAAAACAGGACAAATTGTAGAAGGTTGCATTCAATAACCTAAGATTTTAGGTGAGGCACTCATTTTTGGATCCAATTTGGGGATGTGCTTCTCTGTTTCGAGATCCCGGTAGCAGCTACATCGAATTTATGTTGGAAAACATAGCCAAATGTTCAATAACCTTGTAGTGTTATTCAAATAAAATCTTATCAAGTAAATGCATACCTTAATGTAAGTTGGACCTCTTAGTGTCTGATAAAGTAAACTGACAAGTTATTTTAACTATTGTGATTATAATTTGTTGCATGAAAGTTCAACTATTATGATTATGCTTTATGATTCTCATGGTTTTCTAGGAATGCAGAGTTAGCGGGTGGTTCCCTGAGTTTTTTTAATGGAAGAACAATAATGGTTCACTTCATTGTTATTTGGTTGACATCAAGTTGGCCCTGAACACATGACCTAGCGGATCCCACCTTGGAGATAGTCACAGTTCTCAGCCTCTTTCCTGACTACATCCAGCACAAAATCGATGAGTTCAGCCCCTTCGGTGTAATGGCTCTTGGCCCAGTTGTTACCAGCTGCAGATTGTCCAAAAACAAAGTTGCTAGGCATGAATATATGACTATAAGGGCCTTATCTCATGTTGTCCATGGTCCCGGGATCAATATCTATGAGAACAGCCCGCGGAACAAACCTCTCACAACTCGCCTCATTGTAGTACACATTCACATTCACATTGTTAGCAATGATGCGAGTTATGAAAGTAGGGGAAAGGAAACATCGAAGTGAATTGGGGTGGTAACGTTGTTTAAATACCATGCAATTTTTTCTTTGATGGAAAATGAATACTTCACAAGGTCCATATCTATTCCACATCTCACAAAATATTTTCAAGAATTCTATAACTCAAAAACTAAATCGCCCAGTTGCAACAATCACAAATATGTAATCGCCTTTTCCAAAGAAAAATGAAAGAGGAAGAAGAGACATGTAAAAATATTAAAGTTACATTTCTTATTAATCCACCCTACAAGATACAATCTCAATAACATTGATATAAAGTGCACATTCAACCAATAGTTGTTGATACAGTCTTTCCTAAAATACAAAACATCATTTGTTTAAGTTGTGGGCAGAAAAAGTCATTGTTGTAAGCTACAAAATGAACTCTCCTAAAATCCATAACATTGTCTGCTTAATTTGTGAGTAGAAGAAGTCACGATTCTAAGTTACAAAATAAAATCATGAATTGTAACTACAAAATAATCTCAGTATTCATGACTTATTGATCAATTTGCAAAAAAGAGTATTCTGGATGGGATTCTAAGCTACAAAATAAATAGATGAATTGTAAGCTACAAAAGAAACTCATTATTCATGAATTATTATTCAATTTGCCAAAAAAAAAAAAGAGTACTCCGGATGCTTTTTGGGCCATAAATTTGAGAAAAGGAAAACGAGTATTCCCTATGCTTTTTGGAGGGTTCGAGAAATCTGTGATATTTAGCTCTTAAGTCCCTCTCAGGATGATCACATGTTGAGCATAGAATGAAAAAAATCTCCATCGTTCAGTACCAGTTCAAATCATATTTACTCGGTCTAAAACAAATTCTTGTTGGTAAACTGCTAAAAACGATACAAAACACAAGAAATCAACCACTTCCTTGGGAAAACTCGCTGGAAATTCACCATATCCACGAATAAAACAGAGAACAATGGTCCGATAATACCATGAGCTTAAACAAAACCTGCCCCAACCAGTTTTTTGCACTGTGACAGTATTTCTTTCAATATAAACCTGTCCTTTCTCCCTCTTTCTGAAACTACCTTCAGATACGAAAACAACCGTCCGAATTTGACTTGAAAATGCACAGACAACAAGGACAGTGCCTGTTTCAGTAGACAAAGCGTCAAATGGCCCAAAATACACACCACAAATAGCAGAAATTTTACTTTCTTTTATGGATCCCACTCTTCATTATGCACAAATCCAAGTCTTGCAGATGTCGAGGTTGTCGTTCTCGAGCATTAAATTAGTAAATTCTGCTGCTGTGAGCCCCTCCCCTTTAAATTTTTTTTTAAGGATTTCGTTATCAAGTGACATTGCTTAAGGAAGTTGCAGAAACTTGGAAGTTGCCACTCGGGATAAAGAAGGAACTTAGCAATTGTTGCAATGGAGTCCGTGAAGTCAGTCAAATAGAATATAAGGATAAGATAAGTGGAGGCGGGATATTGGCGGATGGTTAATGAACATGTGGCAAGTTATCACAAGCATTGGACAGGCAATGAAAGTTGAGCAAAAATTCCCCTATATAACACCTTCGGTGTAAATATATTGTTATCATATAACAATAAATCTTGAAATTATTTATCATATCACAATAAAATAGATCTTCCAGAATTTCAAGGGCCTTCCTCATAAAATAACAAATCTTACCTAAACGGACATTTTCATAGAATCTCAATGGCCTTTCTCATAAAAAAAAAAAAATAGATATTTCATAATTTCAATGTCGTGGTTAATAATACCACTAAAATTTTTGGTCTGAGTTAAAAAAGAAGTCCACTTTTTTGGCCAACCAACACAACAGTGGAATGTAACCTAGCTCAGAGGTAAGACTTGTTAAGGTAAGGAAAGGACAAGCCGAGGGACAACCCGAGGTAACCTAGTTTAGAGGAGAAGACAAAGATTCAAGGTGGCGTGGTCAAGACCTACGGACCTACTTGATAAATTGTGAAAGACAGAGAAATGCAGAGAAAAAAGAATAGTATATTCAAATGTATGAAGAAGTACAGAACAAAACTGAAGAGATAGTTACAATGTAAGATGGTTGAGCTATATATGCTCAAGCAAGACAAAAATAGAAATTGTGGAGTTCAAAGGTAAGTTAGTGACTCACCCTAAGTGGGTGAGGTAGGTTAAGTGACTCGCCCCAAAAAGGGCGAGGTACAGTGGAATGTTTGATTTAACAAGTTCACTTTTTTGACTAGGTTTTACAGACATTGGAATTCTAAAAACACCAGTGACTTGTACATGTATCCTAAATTTGATAATTGCCTTTACTGATACAGTGAAATGTGAATAAGTGGATTTTAATGGAGTCTTGAAACTTAATATAATGGGGAACGCTGAGCTTCTCCTTATGCTAGGCGATAAGGAGAAGTTCAGCGTTAGGGTTTAGTTCTATAATTTAACACTGGGGTGATAAGGCAACAGGACAATAGTTAGTGGCATCTAAGTGAACATATAGAAACTGCAACATGTAACAGTCCTTGAATATCTACAAACTCTTTTCCCAAACACCGACTCTGTTTAGGGTTTCATGGGTTTGGGCAAGTGCATTGAACGTTTGATTAGGGTTTTTTGAGACTCAATTGCGGAACAGTCAACTTCACGGTTCCATCAGGAAAATTTTGAAACTCGTAGTTGAGTTGTCTCTTCTTGTTACCCCATTTGTTTCTATTCCTCGTCCTCGTCGTGCAAGAACACTTCTAGACTCTTGGTCGTTGGCGGACGTATTTTCGCCTCTTCTAATATTTTCAATATTTCATCGATAGGCTGGGGTGGGTTGTTGGCATCATCATCATGTGGAAAGCCGCCATGATTTCACTGAGCAAGATTTTCAAGAACCACGGGTGGTTCTTTATATCTTCGATAGTGATTCTCTGTATGCAATCCAATTAATAAAGCTAGTATGAGGAAAAACATAAATCATCGAAGAAAAAAATCAAAATGTAAAAGAAAGAAAAACTACTTTGGTGGGATTGGCTACAAAAATACGGGCAAGAAGCTTCTTACAATCCGGAGACACGTGTAAATACTCTGGAATCGTATATTGTACGCTCATTATAAGCTGACATGTCAGACCAACGTTAATTATGATTTTATTTGATACCAAAAACTTAATTTCCAACAAATTTATTTTACCACCGTACACTTTTGGCGGTCCAGCAAGGTTAATAGAAGTGTGTGCCTTTGTGGTTCGAACCTGAGACCTCGCGATAAAAAATTACAAAGCATATAAACCCACCTGTATCGCTTTCCGGAAGTTTTTACGGTCGTTTTGATCTTCGAACGGGAACGCGCCCACTAACATCACGTACACAGTAACACCACAAGACCAGACATCTGCAACCTAAGAAAGAGAAACGTCTCACAATTAGACTCGTAAAATTTAAATGCGTCTATGAATATTTTTTAACAAGGAAGAAGGTAACCAGATCGATTTCGTACCTTGTCGTCATACTCTTTACTGGATAAAACCTCAGGGGCGATGTAAGCAGGCATCCTGATGGTCGATTTGGGTCTAGAATGAAGCACAAGAGACTGAACAAAACACGACCGTGAGCTCGGCGTCACAGATTCCAAAAAATTAAACAAAAACCCGCTCGTAAACCTAATGATCTCACCTTTGGGTATATGAAGTCACAAATCTTGAGCCGGGGCGCAAGGCTACCATCCAGTAATGTATTTTCCAGCTTGAGATTGCCATGGAATACATTCTGCGTTTGCTTTGAACTTTAAAGAAACAATCGCAGCAGTATTTGCAGACGACAATAAAAGAAGAAGAATAAAAGAAGTAGCGAACATTAAAGAAAAAGCAGCGACAGTATTTGCAGAATAAAGATCAAGAAAAAGACTAATGCATACCATGGAATGGCAGTAGCTGACTCCCGATATCAGTTGTTGGAACAAAGATCTCGCCTGGCGTCACACGCGATGTCGTTTATTAGACGCAATCCCGCCCTGTGCATAACGAGAATTAAATAAAGTTAAAACCTACTTCGTCCTCGTTAAAGCATCTAACGTTATGAATGAGGTAGAAGAGCTCCCCTTCGTCAGCGTACTCCAAAACTATGGCCGAGTGAGTGGGATTCAGCAATGCCTGAAATGCAAAAAACAAAAAGCAAAAGAAATCAAAGCAACCGATCATCCTCTCATTCCTTTTTTCCACAAACGTAGGGTTACGGCAAGGGTTTTATCCATCCCTACCTCCTTGAAACGTATTATGCTAAGGTGCCTCAGTGACAGGTGATGTACAATATTTGCGTACAACATTCTCGTATATCTGTAAACAGGCCAATCCGGACCATCACATTACAGGAGAATAATAGCAGATTCCCCAGACAATAAATAATGGACGCGGAGAGACAAAGAGTGAATAAGAGAGTCAATCGGTGAATTTGGCGGCGACTGCTGGCGGCGACGTGTCATGTATCCATACCCTATGTACAGACGATGAAAATGAGAGACTGAATGGCCAAAAAAAACGCCTTCGGCCTAATAAACTTCACCTCGAAAAGAGTTGTTTTTTTATTATTTATTTTTACTAATTTATTTTAATTAATATAATTATTAAAAAAATGTGAATTTTTTTTATATGAAGCTGTTATTTTTTTATATGACTATTTAGATGAATCTATGTTTTTGCTTTTCATTATGTTATTTCATTTATTTATGAATATGATCAAAACAATGGT
>JZKD02S0876638.1:712229-723439 GCA_000966675.3 Picea glauca
AGGTTTCTACATTTTAAAATAAATTTCCATCCTTAAAATCATCCATGCATGGGATGAAAGAGTGTGTCACCTTTGTGAAACTAACAATGTTGAAGATGAACAACACTTTCTCTTAGATTGTCTAGCCTATACCCATGTTAGATCTCATTTTCAAAATATTTATCACACTACCAACCTTCCTAACCTCTTAACTCAACAAAAGTATGGTGACCTTGGAAAGCTTCTCTTAATGTTTTTCGAGCACATAAACAAAATTCTAAAGAATCACAAGTAATCACTTACCCTCTTAAGGTCTGATAGACCAATTCGATCTTAGTGGACGTTAATCATCATCATCAATATATATATATATATATATATATATATATATATATATATAGTTTACTCTTAATGGATTTACCGTAAATAAATTTTTATGGTATCTTTGTATTGAGATATTTAAGTCCTTTTAAGTTGAACATAACTTTATGAGTTTCGTTTAACACGGAAATAACCATATTGTCTCAATGTGACAAACAATTCCAAATGTCACTATTTGAATGTCATCCATAGTCTTTGTCAACCATGGCTATGGCCAACCATAATCACCTATGGACAACAACTACCAAACATAATTGACCATTGTCAACCATGGTAAACCATAGTGAATCATGCTCGTGGTTAACCAAGGTCAACTGTAGTGAAGGTCTACGGAAGTTAACCATGGCGAAGGTCTACGAAATTTAATCATGGTCATGGTCAACCATAATTAACCATGATCATCGTAATCGAAGGTCAACCACAATTAACCATGGTCATGGTCAACCATAAGGATCAATGGTCATGATCAAGCAAGGTCATGGTCAACCATAATTAACCATGTTAACCATAGTCAACCTTTCCTTTCGAAAGTCAGCCAAGGTCTACCAAAGTTAACCATCGTCATGGTCATTATCATGGTCAACTATAAGAAGCAATGGTCATGGTCAAACATAGTCAACTACTACCATTGTCAATTAATCTAGTAATACTTTAATAATGTATTATTTATGTATTACTTATTGTATTTATACTTTAGCAATGTATTAATTAATTAATACAATGCAACGTTATTAATGTATTAATACTTTAATAATGTACTACTACTTTATTAATGTATTTATATGTTATTAATGTTTTAATGTATAAATACTTTGGTTATATATATATATATATATGTATATGTATATTAAGTAAAAAAGGGGGAAGACCCTGTTGTATTAGTTGTGTAGTCTTACAAAAAACTTTGGAATGCCATTCGTCCTACCGAAAAATGGAAACCGAGACAGTTGTCTTCCTATGCAGCATGTGTCAAAAAATTGTCTGCCATCTGTCCTGCCCAAAGGAAACTAGGAGATATGGCGGCCATTAGTTTGAGCATGTTTGTTTACTTTATGCCTAACATCATTCTGATCTATAGTACTGGTTCGAAACAAAATAGTTCCACTAACTAGAATCATTAACAGTGTAATTACCCGGTGGGTTTAGTATCCAAGCCATTCGCTCCATATTTGGCTTGCAACACGAAGGGTTGTGCACACGTTGGGCATTGTCATCCTGGTGACGTGTTGGAATAGGCGGTGAACAACATGTCTAGGCGTTGATGAATTAGGAGGCCACAATGGATTTGGTCTTCCACTAGGCTTCATGTTTCAAAAACTAGCTCCAGGTGATCCGGGTGGAGGAATGGCATTAGGGCCCTGTCATCCTCCCTCATCCAGTTGTCCTTCATCTCGCCTGCCTTGTAGGCATCTTGTTGTCCTCTTTGAGCCTCCTGGTGAGCCGCTTCCTTGGAGAATTCTCCTACTGCTGAGGTCGTTTCCGCATCCACCTCTCTCAGGAGTTATCCTTCAACATAGGAAATAGGGAATTCCTTCATTTGGTCATCATTCTTTTCACTGTGTTGTGTCCTTATGGCCCGTTGAGTGGCATCACTGGGAAAATAGGTGGACAGATCCCAATTATCCGAGACGGTGAAGAGAAGGTGCTCTAGAGGATTCTGGACTATTTCTTCCAGGTGGACCTCTTCCACATAGGCCATGGGAGGTGTCCAAGCTCTTATGCGCTTTTGGTCTCTCTGTGTCCGAGCCATGGACAACGCCCTTTCGAAATTATGTTGCCTCTTTCCCTTGGCATGAGGAAGAATAGAGCTATGACCAGAATATCAATCCAGTGGCCAACTATGCTCTTGTGCTAAAAAAATACAGACCTCCTCCTATCGAATTCAGAATGTATCGTCTCCCGTCTCGGCTTAATGATAAACAAGGGTATGATGGTGACATGCTTGGCCATAATGGCTATTCCCCTAGTGCCATGTGCACCCGTCCTCCTCACTCACGCAAGAGGCCTCTTCCCATGGGCCTGGTTGCTCGGCCTTACCCCCATCTTAATGGTGAGGAGATGGGAGTTGGTGGCCTGTATTTAAGGCTTTGTGAGGCTCTCCACCACGTGTCGAGTCTCCTCTACGTGGCACCCCATCCAAGGTTTGGTAATATATTTATTAATAATGTATTAATGTATTGATTAATTAATACATTAATGTATTGATGTTTTATTAATGTTTTAATGTAGTAATACTTTAATATTGTTTTTTTTAATGCATTTAATGTATTTTTTTATACATTATTCATGTACTAATGTATTATTAATATATTATTTTTTTGGTGTATTAATATTTTATCACTGTATTAACTAATAATTTATAAATATATTAATTAAGTGATACCTTACATTACACATTAATGTATCACTTATTTAATATCTTACTTTATACATTAATGTAAATTAGTACTTTAATTTATACATTATATTAATGTAATAATGTATTCATACTTTATTAAAGTATTCATGTATTTTAGTAATATATTAATTAAAATTGTATTAATTAATCAATTTTTTTTTTGTTTGCACTGGGTGAATGAGTGACTTTGACATCACGGATCAATACACTCCATCAACGATTGTCCTACACCTCTGGGTGTATTAATTAATTAAATTAATACATGAGAGTATACTCTAATCTTATTAGTCTATTAATACTTTAGTACTTTGGAAATGTGTTAATTAATAATGTATTTAATGTATTGATTAATTAATACATTACATAATTAATGTATTAATACTTTAATATGTTACATTATACATTAATGTATTGATACTTCAATTATAAATTCTAGTAATGTAATAATTTATTAATGTATTAGTACTTTAATATACATTAATATATTAGTACTTTACTAAACATTGCATAATGTATATAATGTATTACTTTATTACTATATTTATAATTTATTAATGTATTAATACTTTCTTAATTTAGTTAAGGATGACATTAAGATGCGCAGTCTTGTTAAACTATTGGGAAATTATGGAAGACACCATTTTGCAGAATAAAGATACTATTTAAAAAATGTCAAATCAAAATTGAAGGAGAAAATGTGGTGTGATAAAGAGTTCTAGGAAAAAAAAATTAAGGTATTATAAATATGTAATCAACCCTAATCTAGAAGATCAAAATTATCTATTTGTTTTGCTAAGTATAAAGAAAAAAATAAACATTGTTAAGATAAGAAGAAATTTTCATGAGCTCCATAATGAAACTAAGGGTTGGGAAATTCCTAAAAAGCCATGGCATGAAAGAGTCTATCACCTTTGTGACACTAAGAATGTTGAAGATAAAAAACACTTTCTCTTAGATTGTCGAGCTTATACCCATATTACATTTCATTTTCAAAATATTTGTCACACTACCAACCTTCCTAACCTCTTAACTCAACAGAAGTATCAAAAGTAATCACTTACCCTCTTAAAGTATGATAGACCAATACGGTCTTAGTAGACGTTAATCATCATCATTATCATCAACAACTAATAATGTATTAGTGTATTAATTAATTAATACTTTATATTATACACTAATCTAAATTAATAATTTAATTTATACATTACATTTATATATTATATTAATGTAATACATTAGGTTAATATATTAATAGACTATTAATTTATATACATTAATATCATATATTAATGTATTACATTAATACATTATTATTATATATTTCATTAATGTAATAATTAATTAATACACTAATTATGTATTAATATATTAATGGTCATCCTCAAGACATGTAGCTCAGCAACTAGCAACAACTCATGCACATCCACTTTATTTTTCACATTTCCAAATTAATAAAGTGAATAATAGTATTTTACATTCATAAGTTTAAAAAATAAAAAAAATTATGATATTTCTTTACATTTATGAATATTAATTGTGATTTATATTATTTAATAGATTAAAATAATAAAAAATTAATGCTATTTCTTTAAATTTACGAGTATTAATATTAAATATTTTTATTTGTTTAAGTTGATGATATATTTTCTTTTATAATTATTTTATTTATTAATATTTAATAATAATAAATGTATTTTATTTTATTTTATTTGTATTTTAATAAAAAAAACATATTTTTTTATAAAATGAACTATTTTAAAAAAAATTAATTTATTGGTTAAAAATTAATCCCTCTTATATGTAAGAAAATAAGGTAAAAGCATCTAATGTGAGTGAAAGTATATCCTCTCGTGAACTATTAACTAGTAGTTAATTATTTTTGCTTTATGAGAGTCTAGATTTGGTTTGTGGATCGTTTGAGATCCACAATCTTAGGAGGTGGTTATAATTTTGTTGTTCAGCCTTTGGGCTATATGTGTAATGGTGTTTTCATCTGTTAATTCAAGTTTTGGTGAGCACAGTCTCACTTGCATTGTGTGAAGTTTCCACTGTGTTACTTCTTTAAATTTATTTTGGTATCAGAGCTTGAAGGTTGTAGACATAGCGAGCCATTGTGACATGTGTGAAAGAGTGAAGGCGTTATCATTCATCAATATACATATACGTTGTTCTGTTTTGAAGGTGTTCAATCTAAACATTTTGCATAAAGAGAACTGTGCAGCTTTGTTATCGTTGTATAGGGAAATATACATGGTGTTCTCGACGTTCGCGTGGAGACTTGGTGCAATTACAAACCCAATTGATCCTCTGTGCGTTGCTCACAACCTCAAACAAAGAACTATCTTCCAACCGAGAAGGAGACCTGTGTGTGAGGCGACCTGCATGTGTTGCACCCGACGTAGAGGCTGGCCCAACATCTATTCAATAATTTCGATTGGGAGATTTGTGAATCGACCCCAGCCGTTGGATATTTCCACCATCATCACTTATCGTTGGAGCTTGGATCTGTTAAGCTTAAGAGATCTGTCATTTTTTTTCATAGAGAACTATGTATATGAGGTGAAAGATAGCTACGTCGATTGGTGAGTCGATGTTGTGATTGGAGGTATTGAATTTATTTGCAGAATTCATTTATGAAAGATGTGGAATCCTCTCGTTGATTCTTGTTTTAATGAATCCACCAAACTTGATGGTGAAAATTATGTTAATTGGAAATTTAAGATGATGATTGTGTTTGAAGCATATAGTTTGTGGACGATTTTGAAAAGATATGAGACCAAGCCCACGGTTGTTGTCTCCATTTCAGACTAGGAAAAACTAGAAATGATGGCGAAGGTGTTGTAGATGTCGGTAAAGGATAGCATAATTCCTCACATCCAAGATTGGAAGACTTCCAAAGAGACGTGGGACGTTCTCAGAGGTTTTTATGAAACCTCTAATGCAAACAGTATCATGTTCTTAAACACTAAGTTATTATCTATTAAAATGGAATCCAATGAAGGTATACACACCTTCATTTCTAGCATTAAAGATCTAAGTGATAAGTTGGGTGATATTGATGAAAAGGTTTCCAGTAATGATTTAGTAACTATCACTTTCAAAGGTTTAGTGCAAGATTATAAAGTCTTTGTTTCATCACTCTTTTTAGGCCACTGCCTTCAAATTTTGATGAGTTAATAGGGATTCTTCCTCAAGAGGAAGAGAGAATGAATAATTATGGTTTAGACTCAAGCGGCTTAGATTTGGCTTTGTTTTCAAAATGAAAACGATCATATAGAGGTAAGCCATGGGACAAAAATAGAGGCGAGTTTCAAGCAAAGAAGAAAGGTATGGCAGATCCTCACTCCTATGTTAAGAGGCATATTGAATGTGAATATTGTGGAAAACCTGGCAATTTGGCTAAAGATTGTTATAGAAGAAAGTATCATGAGTCCAATAAAAGATATAAAAGGCATAATGGAATTTGTTTTCATAAATATACTTCAGTAAATGATGGATTTAAAAACATTAAGTTGTTTATTTCTTAATAATCCAAAATGGATCCAGGAAGGCCTAAAAATCGAAGTTCTGAGAATCAGATGAAACCAACCCCATTTCGTCGAGCTCGTCGCTTCAATTCGGGTCATATATTTGTTTTCGAAAATGGACACTATATGCGAACATTATCGCATTCTGATCGATTTCTCGAACAGAGAAAAAAAGTCAAAGTCAATAGTCAACAAGTCGTACTGCTGATGTAAATAGTATGTCAACATGACATGGCAGTGACATCATGATGATGTTAGCAAAGACATGTGGAAGCACGAGGAGGTGACACTTGTCACTCATTTTTGGCATTTTCAAGCTAAGTTGGACTAGTACAGAGGTGACACGTGGAACTGTACAAAATTGACACGTGGCACCGTACGGATGCTGAAACATGGCAGGATGACATGGTTGTACAGTTGATGATATGGCCTAGTGACAATCTGACACGAGTTATTAAGGAGCCGACTGTGCAGGATGATAGGACATGATATGGCGACAAGTGGTAGGCTTAGGGTAGGACATGTGGATGTACAAAAATGACGTGGCACCAGTGGAATCATAACACATCAAAGGTATGACAGTGACATGGCACTATTTACTAGGTAGCTGACTATGTTGGTGAATGGACTGTACATTCCAATCACAAGGTGACATGTGGCCCAATCAAAGGACACCATGTGGCACCCTGAATTTGGTCAATATTGGTTGGTTCAAAATTTTGTTACCTTTGGCGGCTTGAACCTCCGATCTATCCTCCAACCAAAGACTTCACAACAACCGGCGGACCAACCGAGTTTTGGAGTTACTTCACACACACCTAGGAATTTTTTTCCTAAGGTTTTTCCTTATTTATTAGTCATAATTAGTCATTATGCAGTCTCCTATATTTTAGGGGAGAATATTCCACCTAGAGAATATTCCCTTTCCATTGATACTTTAGTTTGACTAGTTGAATTGAGCTTAGTTGTTACATTGGTTTTGTCACCATGCAACATTGGGATCATCACCAACTAATGCGCACTTTCCTTGGGATCATCACCATACTAGCGCATTACCCTTGATTTCCTGAGTTAACTCCTCACTACTCTATGTCAAGTCAGTTAACTGAAGACTAGTTGACTAGTTACTCAGACTAGGTGGTAGTTCACTCCCGTAACTGCCTGAGAGACTAGACTATGTGGCAGTTTACTTCCGTAATTGTTGGTGTGTGTACAAATCACTCTAGACCACCACTATGGCTCATTAGTTACTCATGTATCCTATATCTATTGTAAATTATTCACTCTTTGAGTGTGGAATACGGTTAATGAGAATTCTTCCATTCTTTTTCTCTTTCTTCCTCTTTCTTCTATTCTCTCTGCAAATGTGTGTATCGTTGTTTAGTTGGATTTATTCTGTGCAGGTTCAACACATTTACATGGTATCAGAGCCAATGGACTTCTAAGTAAAATCTACACCAAATTATTTTTGCAAGTACTGAAGATTGAAGAACACAAAAAGATGGAATCTATGTTTTACTCATCGACAATACTTCTCATGCCTCATAACTATTTGGAATGGAAGAAAAAAATTATGCGTATGCTCAGATGCAGAGGCTTGTACCAAATAACTATGGAAATGGAAGTAGAGCTTGATTTTGTCAATGAGAAAAATGACTTTCTCAATAGACAAGATATGGCCATAGGATGTATCCTCTATTTTATTTCTCCCGAAATTCTCCATCAAGTATATGATGATTCACAAAAATTCGCTCCAAATGATTTGTGGAGGAGATTGGATGTTTTATTTGGGAATAAGGAAGAATGCATGCAAAATGTTGACAAGATAGAGAATGTAAAAAAGACACTCGAAGATAAATCATCTCAGTTTCAAGAGCCTTCTACACAAGTATCTACAAAAAAAATTATTCCATTAATTGAAGATGATATCTACTCCATTTCAGATTTGTTTTCTGAAATTTATGTGGAATATATATGGCATGCATCTCAGGAGACACATGCAGATACTTTTCCATGCACAATGCATGCATCTCAAGAAACAAAAAGGGAGACGCACACATCAGACTCAATTATGATATTTTCTGAGCATTATTTGCAAAAATAAATTGGATATTTGAATTTCTGTCACGAAAATATCCAATTTCAAAAAACAAATCATCCAAAACGAAGTCTGGAAAGTGAAGTTTTGATCGTTTCAAAATCAACAAAATTTCAACGTTTTTTTCCGGAAACGGTCACACGGTTTTGAATGTTGTATCCAACATTTATTTGGATATTGTTCATTGCAAGAAGAGAAAGTGGATATGTGTGGACATATCAATGATGCATATACTTCATCAAATCCATGCAGACATCTACATCTTCAACAAAATCTTCAACGAGCACAAACTTGCACAGTTGCCAGGTCTTCTTGGAGTGAATGACACGGCTGCCTAGCAATTGTTTTTTGTTCCTTCTCATTTTTTTTTATGCATTGTAATTTGAAGGAGGATTTTTCTCATGAGGTTTTCCCTCTTTCCTCGTTTATTTTAGTGTATCTTTTGTATTTGGGTACCTAACATGGTCTCATTGCTGGGACCTATTCTTTATTTTCACCATAGTGATGTTTAGGGGGGGTGTTGGAGTTACTTCACACACACCTAGGATTTATTTTTCCTAAGGTTTTTCCTTATTTATTAGTCATAATTAGTCATTATCCAGTATCCTATATTTTAAGGGAGAATATTCCACATGGAGAACATTCTCTTTCAGTTGACACTTTAGTTTGACTAGTTGAGTTAAGTTTAGTTGTTGCATTGGTTTTGTCACCATGCAACATTGGGATCATCACCAGCTAATGCGCACTTTCCTTGGGATCATCACCATACTAGCACATTACCCTTGATTTCCCGAGTTAACTCCTCACTACTCTCTGTTCAATTAGTTAACTGAAGACTAGTTGATTAGTTACTCAGACTAGGCAGTAGTTCACTCGTGTAACTGCTTGAGAGACTAGACTATGTGGCAGTTTACTCCCGTAACTGTTGGTGTGTGTCTAGATCACTCTAGACCACCACTATGGCTCATTAGTTACTCATGTATCCTATATATATTGTAAATTATTCACTCTTTGAGTGTGGAATAGGGTTAATAAGAATTCTTCCATTCGTTCTCTCCTTCTTCTTCTTTCTTCTATTCTCTCTACAAATGTGTGTATCATTGTTTAGCTAGATCTATTCTGTGCAGGTTCAACACATTTACACCGACCTATCATGGGATTTGTTTAACCATACGACCATATATTATTTGAGTTTGTATGATTTAGAGGTTTGGGGATAAGCCCCAGTCAGTGGGGGCTATCCCGACCGACCAGAGGCCCTAGACTAGGAACTAGACCGAAAGTTTAGGGTGCGGGGGCCCTAATCACTCGACATATGATTGTCATGCAACCCAATGTAAAGGGCTCAACCAGAGGAATAGGGCCACCACTCAGTGTATGGACATATGGTAGTAGCCCATATGACCAGGAGCCCAACACAAAGTGGCTAGTGCCAGATGTTTGCCAATGTGGGTTTGTTAACTATATAATATGATTTTTATGCTGATTTTACCCTGTTTTGAAGGATTTTGCCCATGTTTTGGGGATCTAGAGCCCGATTTGAGGCTAGATCTTGGGAGGAAGTTGGGATAGGATCCCCAACCAAAATCCTATATAAACCAAGAATTTTTGGGAGTTCAGGACAGGAGAATAAATGAAAAAATTGACGTCCAAGCCATTTTTATGCAGAGAAGCCATTGAGGAAGCAACCTTTGGAGGCCATTTTTGGGAGCTACGCTCAACCTTTTTCAGTGTCGTTAGTTGTGTTGGATTCTTGAGGTCGAGAAGAACACAACAAGACCAGTTTGTAATCCTTTTGAGATACTTATGATGTAATATTTTAGCATTGAAGATTAATAATAAATATTGCCCCACTGAGACAGGCTCAGAGACGTAGGCAACCTTGTGCCAAACTCTATTATCAAGCTTGATGTTATGGTTTGTTGTTCCTTTTGTTTACTTTCTTATTTTCATTATTTATGATGGATGAAATATTATTTCATTAAGATCTTCTTCTTTTCTTAATTCCTAAGTTGTAATTTAACACATGCTTAAAACTCAACCAAGTCTTTTAAAGATCATTTTCAGATCAAGTGGTATCAGAGCAGGTTGACAGTTGGTTGTTTGAGTTTGCATGATTACCAACGAAAATTTAAGTCATGGTGAAGGAGAGATTGTAGAAGGATATCCAGATATTGGATCGAGAAAGAAGCCATCTGAAAGTGATAGGATGGCATCTGAAGAAGGAATGTCTCAGAATGAGATAGAGTTTCAAAAGACATTCTTCACCATGTCTAAGATGGTAAAATTCTTATATGATGATTACTTGGAATGGAAGAGTCCTTTTCAAGGGGAATCTCCAAAACAAGACAAAAGTAAATAAGGAAAATATCCTCCTAAACCTCCTCCTTCACCTACTTCACATCCATATTCTTCTTCTTCTTCAAGTACAAGTTCAACTTGTACCACAAGAAAACATTTTCATAAACATAAGCATGATATTTCATTACTTAAGCTTGATGTGAAATTTGAATTGCCCATGTATGATGATGAAGTCAATGCTAAGACGCTTGATAACTAGGTCAGACAAATGAAAGCTTATTGCAGTGTCCAACAAATCAAAGAAGAGGCAACCCAAATCAAATTAGCATCACTTCATCTTGTAGGCACAACACTCATCTGGTGGAAAATTAAGTTGCAACATGGTACTCAACAAGATGGTAATGTATTTCTTGTAAATTCTAACCTTGTACAATATGTACTGCAAACTGATATTCAGAAAAGAACAGAAAATATACAATGGCAAATACAAACATTACACAGAGATTTTTCACCTGGAAACCCAAAC
>JZKD02S0876638.1:723489-745786 GCA_000966675.3 Picea glauca
TCCAAAACCCTAACCCAATGACCTGGATTAGTCCAAAACCCTAATTCCTTAACCGGAAATAGAAAACCATCAGCAAAAAACTATGTGCCGAAAAACCACCTAATATCATGTGGTCCCAGAAATATGTCAGCCCGGAAAAAAAAAAATCGGGGGCGCTGCCCCCGAACCCCTGCACGCCCGGCACAGGCACTCAGACATTTTGTCTCGTGCAAAGAATATAACACATACCCAACATTTCTATCATGGCAAGATTTTGTTTTTTCACTTAGAAAGTAGTTTTATCCTTTCGGTTATAAGGAAAATTATTTAATTGAATGGAAAAATCGTAAACTAATAAGAGGACAAATGGTGAAAGAATACATAGATGAATTTCATAATATGGCATTAATGTTAAATATCCCATTACATACACAAGAAAATTTGATGAAGTATATAGGAGGTTTACCTACGCATATTCATAACATTGTATTTATGTTTGGACCTACTAATATTGATGGGTTTTTTGTTCAAGAAACATATATTGAAGCAGGAAAAACATGAGTTGGTGTATCATGGGAATCATCTTCAAGGAAAGAAGACAAAAGAAAGAGGAATGGAAAGAAATAAAATTCAACAAAAATTAAGGAAGAGAAGCTCTCTTGCAAGCATTGCAAGAAAGCAAGGCATGATGATGAACATTGCTGGAAATTGAATCTAGAGAAGAGACCAAAGTCATTCAAAGAAAGGAAAGGGAGGAAAACAGTTGCAACCGCAACATGACCAACAAACATGGGGTATGATTCAGGTGATGAGACTAAAATCATAGCAGTTGGTTTGACACTTAAAATTGGTGATGAATATGATTCTAGAAGTAAATTGGTTCATATAAGGGTAATAATGAAACATACTAAGATCGACACATTGATAGATAGTGGATCTCAATCTAACTTAATTTTATAAGAAGTGGTTAAGAAATTGGGATTAAACACTAAGATGCATCATCAACCTTACTCACTTAAATGGATAAGAAACAATCATAAATTGCACATAACAAAGCAATGCACTTTAAGGTTTGCAATTTCATCTAAGTATGTGGATGAAGTAACATGTGATGTGGTGCCACTAGAAACATGTGGAATGGTCTTAGGAATCCCTTATTTATATGATCACAAAGAAATATTCTACAAGGAACAGAATAAATATCACTTAACTAAAGAAGGCAATGAATATGTTGTACATGCTCATCGCATAAAAGAAAATCAATCTCTTCAAACAATGGAACAATTAAGGAAGACAACTTATGCAAGCAACACAGCTATAAGTGTGCTAGTTAAAACAGTTGATCTTAAGCATGAACATGAGAAGGTTGTAGGATGGGAATTCAATCATACTTTTCTTGAAGATAAGTTAATGCCATGAAAGCACTTAAAACATATTGGTTCATTTGCAGTCATATTTATGATGTTATCGCTGCTAATGTTTTCTACATGGATGGTAGTGGATTCAGTATGATGTGAACGAGTTCAAGTGGCTAACAATATGATTTTAGTTGTCATGGTTGTTTTTCAATTGATTATGATGTGACAGGTGCATAGGACATAGTTTATAGACAAAGGACAAGTGGGGAGGCCTATCCTGCACTTGATGACTGGTTAATATCCTTTTGGAGGACCAAAAATTATGAGTGGGAAGGCATCATCCAAAATGGATCTAGGAAGGACTAAAAATAAAATTTCTCATAAACAGACAAAACCAGCTCCATTGCGTCAGGCTCGTCGAATAGATTATGTCCATACATCATTTTTCGAAAATGGACATTATATGAAAAAGTTATCGTGTTTTGGTTGATTTCTGAAACATGCAAAAAAAGTCAATGTCAACAGTCAACAGGTCGTACTACTGACATCATCAATACGTCAGCATGAAGCGGAAGTGACATCAACATGACATGGAAGTGACGTCAGCATGACATCATGATGACATCTGTAGTAACACATGGCAACACGAGGAGGTGACAAGTGTCACTCATTTTTGGCATTTTCCAGCTGAGTTGGACTAGTACAAAAGTAACATCTGGCATTGTACAAAAGTGACACATGGAACAGTATGGATGTTGAAACATGGCATGATGACATGGTTTTACGGTTGATGATGTGACCCAATGATAGTTTGACCCGTGGTGGTACAAAGTTGACTGCACAGGCTGACATGACGTGATGTGGCGATAGGTGGCAGGCTCAAGGTATGACACATAGTTGTACAGATGTGACGTGGCACCAATGACAAAATGAAATGTAGAAAGTACAATAGCGACATGCAACTGTTGACTGTGAAGTTGACTATGTTTGTGACTGGACTATACGGTCCAATCACAAGGTGACATATGGCCCAATCAGAGGGCACCACATAGCACCATGGATTTGGCCAATATTAGTTGGTTCAAAAATTTGTTACCTTCGGTGGTTTGAACCTTCAACCTATCCTCCAACCAAATACTTTGCAACAATTGGCGGATAAACCAACCTACCATGGGACTTGTTTAACCATACGCCTGAATATGGTTTTGAATTGGTATGGCACAGAGGTTTTTGCATAAACCCCAGTCGGAGGGGGCTAGCACAACCAACTAGGGGCCCTAGACCAGGAGTTGGACCAGAAGTTTAGGTTGAAGGGGTCCTAACCACTCAACATATGGCTGCCATGCAACCTGAAGCAAAGGGCTCAATTAGAGGAATAGGGCCAACACTCATCATATGGTCATATGGAAACAACCCATATGACTAGGAGCCCAACTGTTGGCCCTTAGTTATGGAAGAAAGAGAATATTAAGGAAGAAAGGTGAAGTAAAAAACTACGTGGAAGGCACATTGACTAAGAATGGGTCAAAGTGGTCAAAGAAGCAGAAACGAAGGAGAAAAGAAAGGAAAATATAGCCATTGGAAGAGAATACCAAGGAATACATATCAACAAGGAAGATGGATCGTGGACAACTCAGAAAGAGGAAGAATCCACTAACAGATGCTTGGAGCACCTCATGGGAAAGAAAGAAAGATAGGTTGGTGAAGCCCTGAAAATGCGGGTCAAGTGGACCTAGGGTTTTAGACACCTAGGGTTTTGGATCTAGGGTTTTGACACCTAGACATTTGTCATGAAATGTATAAATAAAGGTATAGGAGAGTCGAGAGGGATGCTCAATAATTGGTTAATACTATTGCGGTTAATATTTGTTGATTGTAGTTGTTGTGAGAGAGAAATAAGCAGGCTATTGTAGAGATTATGTATTGTAAGATCTTCATCTGTGTGCGAAGGTCAACCCTGCAGCTGGGTGCATAGGTAGGAGAGAAAGAGAAAGGGAGATATATGCAAGCTAAGTGCGCAGATAGAACTGTATGTTTTCACATAATATATCAATAAACGCAGTTATGTGGACGTATCCCTAGGGAGAGGGTGAACCACATATATCTTGTTGATATACATGATTGATCTTGTGTTATTTGTTGTCTTTTATATTGTTAATGCAATGTTATGATAGATCTAAGATATAACTTGCGAAGTAGATTTAAGTGTGGTAAAGAATATCTACATTGTTGTGTGTTGTTTCCTTGGATCCACTTTGCATTTCCCCTGGTTGTAGACACTTGTGTCCTACAACCCCCTATTGCTACTTCGGGTGAGACTGCATCTACTCCACAGGTGTTTCCTAAAGGGCCAGTAGTTAGGGCTTGTTGGCATGTTGTTAGAGTTGAACCCTGGGTTTGCCCATGTGCCAACAAATGGTTCTATTGTTGGGACCAGGATATTTTTTAGGGAATGTCAAGGTGGTTTACATTGAAGATAGAGATTCAGAATTGGATAGAAGAACAAGAAAAGGACTTCATTGAAGATCAGAACAAGAACCCTAATATTAGTACAAAAGATTGGTTGGGAAGTTACATGTTCACCGACATACACTAGATTTTCTTTGGATCAATTCATAAAGAGTTATACGAGTGGTTAGCCAAATTCACAGATACCTAGTTTGAGATTAGACCTAGATCACCTATGGTTTGGATGTCGACGCTGATCAATAAGGTCAAGGGATTTGATAATGCCATGTCAAGAGTAGTATATAATTGGTTTGATAGCACCATTGGAGGGTACATTACTCAGTTTTCTATTGATAGAGTAGAGTCATATAGCCAAGAAAAGAGATATTTCCTTAAGGGACTTAGAGAAACAAATTTACACTTTTTGAAGTTGAAGATCAAGATGCTATTGCATGAGAAGAACATCTTGAAGATACAGTAATCAGTCGGATTGAAAAGTTAATGTTCAATAACTCAGAAAACAACAACGACACAGAGGTTGGACATACGCGCAGTGGGAGAACCTTCATAGAGGTTCCTATCGTGAACCTATTTGATAAGACTCACGAGCCACTGGAATAGGACGAAGGGTTGTACAGTGGAGAATAAGAAGAGTAATTGAACGAGGAACATTCAGAGTCTTCTAGGGTAGAGGAAGGAAAGACTGAAGAACCTCGCCGAGAAGAATCAAAAACTTCAGGGACTGTGCCTACTCTCGAAGTAAGTACTATTACTCCTCCTGTTATTTTAGCAGCACTAAGTAACTAGAGTATCCAAAGTTATCAGAGCACTCAGAGCACTGTTACCAGCAGTTCAACACATACTTAGTCAAGAAACCTAGGAAGATCTATGGAAGATGAAATAAGGCTACCTATATTTAGAGGAGATGGATCTGAAGATCCTGATCAACACTGGTTCTTATGCAAATCTATATGGAGTTTTAAGCAAGTCAATGACGATTTTGTTAAGAGAGTTCAATTTATTACTACCTTGAGAGACCGCGCACTAAGAGGGTACATGAAGTTTGTTAAAGGGATTTTACAGCCTAAACCATTGAACAATATCAAGACTGTGTTGAGTGTATAATTCAAGAAACCCAAGTCAGAGTCCCAGTGCATTACAAAACTAAAATAAATCAAGCAAAGAGTAGTTGAACTTGTTTGGGAGTTTGATCAAAGGTTTAAGACCTTGACAGGCCGCTTGAGCTTTCAGATTCCAGATGAGAAAAACAACGAATGGTTCATTTCTTAACTCTTACCACACATCAAAGTTCCTCTGATGCAACAGAAGGTCGCTTTGCAGGATGAGGCATTGGATATCACCATGAAACTAGAATAAAACCCTATGGGAGAATCCAACTCAGGTATGAGTCAAATTTTGAGTTAGCTAACTAGCTTATCTCTGCAAGTCGAAGATATGAAGAAACAAAATGGAAAAGATAAAAGAGAAGACATATGGTGCATCAAATGCAAATCAGAGGGCCATGACAAGGAGCACTGTCCCCTATTTAATGAGTACTTGGGCTTTGGAGCTCCGATCCCTTTGAATCAGGTTACTCTACCCTAGTGCGAGGTATGTAGAAATAGACGTCGCCCTGGGGAATGTTATTACATGCAAAAATATGTCCAGACACCTACTAATCTCCACTGCACATTCTCTCAATCTATGGGGCACGATGAGAAGTATTGTAGGGCTTTTGACCTCTTGCATGAAAGTTCAAGAGATACATATAGGATTCAAGGAGAGATGTAGCAGGAGGGAAATGATATGTAGTTTAACTCCCCAGGAAGAGGAAACTTCAACCCTTACGGTGGATTCAGAGGAAGAGGACGAGGAGGAGGAATGGGTCGAGGGTGAGGTCAGATCATTTGTTATAACCTCTCCTAGCCAGGTCACTTGGAAAGGGACTTTCAGAACCCTTGTACCACTTGTAGTTACTGTAATTCATTTGAACATGTTATTGAATATTATCCAGTGTTGTTAGCGAAACTTCAAGAGAGATGAGGGGGAAACCAACATGTACTACTAATATCAGCAGAACCTCGTGGAGAGGATCCCATAGTTCTTGTTATCACTAGAGGAGGAGTTGTTATAGGAGAAGACAGGGTGACTCCAGGAAAGACTACAGAAGAATCAAGGATCAAAAGATCTACAGAGAAGACACAATTGTTTGATCCAAGGAAAGAAAAATAGACGTTTGAAGAAGCCAGAAGAGAATTTGGAAGAGAACATGCTTATTCATTTAAGGAAAAACCAGAAGTGAATGAATGTGGAATTCCCCTAGCATTCAATTAGTCTTCCTCACCCAGAGATGTAAAAAAAGTAAGCAAGATTGTCAATTTCTTGTATATGTTCATTGATTTGATTAAGGATGAAAGAGTTGTGCACGAACTACAACACTTGATCAGACAATATGAGCTAGGGAAGGTAGATCCTTTGCTGAATAGAGAAATACATCAAGTATCCAAAAAGAGAAGGACAAACAAGGAACTACACCTTAATGCTCATATTGGATACTATGACATAGATTACGTGGTCCTCGACTTGGGATCAGAAGTCAACATGATGACGAAGCAGACCTGGGCATTCATGGGAAAACCTAAGTTTATTTATTCCTCTATCAGGCTCAGGATGGCTAATCAACACACAGTAAGCCCCTTTGGAATACTGGAGCATGTCCATGTGGACATAAACGGGGTAAGGACGTTTGTAGACTTCAAAGTAATTGAGATAGTTGATGATAGTTGTCCTTATCCTGCACTGTTAGGAATTGATTGGGCATTCAAAAATTATACTATGGTTGACTTAAATAAAATAAGAATGACATTTGAAAGTGATGGCCTTTGGGTCAGTGTGCCTCTTGATCCTGACGAAGGTTGCATATACACATAACCCATTAGAAAAAAAGACCATGCTTATGAACTAGAGAATATATATAAATTGACAGCAAGACATTAGGATTACACTAATCCTACGACAGATGGAAGTTTAAGCTAGCGAAGTGAAAGTGAATTCTTTTCAGATTCATAAGAAGCATTAGAGAACTGGAAGAATAGTATGTATGAAATCTCTACGCAGAGGTGTGCCAGATTGATCTGG
The DNA here is from genome assembly GCA_000966675.3 of Picea glauca. Taxonomy (NCBI): domain Eukaryota; kingdom Viridiplantae; phylum Streptophyta; class Pinopsida; order Pinales; family Pinaceae; genus Picea; species Picea glauca. The sequence goes on from JZKD02S0876638.1 coordinate 730,413, forward strand.
GAAATTCGTTGGATTGGCACAGAAGTAAGTAACCTATCCACATTCGATGGTTTAAATTGTTTAGAAACATTCTTTTTGGAATTTGAGGAAATTGTACCAGTACAACAAAGGTTGTTGGCACTGGATGAAGCCTTGACATCAAAACCAACAATATGGTGGGGAACACACAAGAAGAACATAACGGAGTGAGTGAAATTTCCCACTTTGATGAACATACGCGTTTTAGACCAATTTGAAGGGTGATAAGTTCGATACAAAGGTCAGAGATGTCTGAAGGACCATGTGAGGAGGTGTGAGGAGGCCTGTAGCAACATCCCTAAAGAACATTGGGTGCATAAATTCATTAATACTTTGGACACAATTCCTATCAATTGGTATCTTCAAGTGGAACTATGCCTCACCACTTCAGATTGGTACGGTATGACTCAGAAAATTATAGCTACATTTTTATTTGAAATTCATTACCCCATAGTCGATCAAGATTTACAAGTTAGAAGACAAAAAGTCTTTGAGGAGGCACCTAACCTCCCTGTTGAGCAAGAGGAAAATGATTGGAATGCACCTCTTCATAAATTACAGGGTTGTTACAATATCAATGCTGATGAAGATGATGATCCTAGGAATGTGAACAACACAGAAATGGAAGGATAGAGAGACATAGAAGGGCCAGGGGTTGAACTACCTTTCATTGGACATCCAATCAAAATAAAGAAATTTAATATTGGAACAAAGCAAGTACCTAAGTTGGCCAACATTGGAGATTATTGGGATGATGCCACTATTGATAAGATCACATAATTACTGCATGAATATCAGGACTTGTTTCCAACCAAGTTCACTGACATGAAGGGAATTAAAGGGACCATGGAAGAAATGAAGATCCCCTTGAAACTAGATGAAAGGCCAGTCAAGCAGAGACCCTACAGACTGAATCCCAAGTATAAACAGAAAGTCAAGATTGAATTAGACAGAATGATGGAAGTAGGAATCATAGAACTTGTTGAAGAATCAGAGTGGATTATTCCTATGGTGGTCTAGGATAAGAAGAAAAGAGAAATCAGGATATGTGTAGATTTAAGGAAACTGAATGATGCATGCCTACATGACCCCTTCCCTACACCCTTTATTGATGAAGTTATAGGTAATGTAGGAGGACAAGAATTTTACTCCTTCACAGATGGATTTTCAGGTTATCACCAGATCAGGATTTCTAAGGAAGATATACATAAGACCACATTTGCGATAGAATGGGGTTCTTTTTAGTACACAATGACTCCCTTTGGCTTGAAGAATGCACCAACCATCTTTTCTAGGGTGGTGGTCGAAGCATTCAAAGAATTTTTACATAAAATTTTGGAAACCCATTTTGATGATTGGACTGTTTTTAGCTTATTGAAAGACCATATTGAATGTTTAAGATTGATGTTATATAAATGTAGGTAATGTCATATTGCCCTGAATTTAAAAAAAATGTATTTTATTTTCACCCTTTGTAGTGTTGCTAGGGCATACTGTGTGTAAGCATGGATTGTTGGTAGATCCTTCCAAGATTTCCATCATTGTCGATCTACCTCCCCCTACATTGGTTAGAAAGTTGTGCACTGCATTGGTGCATACTGGATATTGTTACACATCAAAATTACTCACTTCAATATTATCACAAGTATCGTCATTACAAGTGTTGTAAGTGTCACATATTTTTTGCAAGTGTCGCATCTTGAACACAAGTGTCGCAAGTGTCGCAAACATCATACTGCCATCTTGCCTATTTCGTGCCTCTAACAACATCATAAGGACACTTAAGACACCTCAAAGACTAGTTTTGAAGAGGAGAAATCAGTTGACAAGGAGTACAAGCCTTTTGCCACTGGAATAACCACTCAAAAATGGATTTTGGAGGGTAGCGCTCCCCTACCCATTGTCAGGGAGTGCTAGTGCTCCCTGGGCCTCTTTGAGGGAGTGCTCAAACTCTCTATGTACCCTTTTGGGGGAGCGCTACCTTTTCTGAGTGGATTTTTGGTTTGTTAAGCTAAAACAGGGAAGACTCCCCTCAATTTTTGAAGGTGGTTGGATTCAAATAGAAAATGCATGATCTTAGGGAAGACCCTCAACTTATCCCAAATATCTCTCAAGTGGTTGGTCCTCTCCAAGGTTATATAAGGAGGCCTCCTCATGGTGAAAGGGAAGGTAGAGACTAGAGATTGATACCAAACTTATGATCCTATAAGTGGTATTAAGAGAAACGATTGGAGATATGAAACTTATGATATAATAAGTGATATTTCATCAAAGAAAACAATGTAGATTACTTGAGAAAAGGGGTCAGACAAGGAGAACTAGAAGAAGTCGTTGCACCTTCATCAAAGGATTGTAAGTACTTTTATTTGTTCTCATTAACAATCAATGCTTGGCTTGTTTCTTTCAAACTTATGTTTGTTCCACATGGTTTTGTCTTCAATAGATAGATCTATATTTGAGCTAATATCAGTAGAATAGGAATTCCATTGTATCTTTGTTTGTTCTATAGGACCTATCAGGGAGCTCAGGATCGAATCTCATCCTGGACTTTGCAAGGAAAAACGTCATTAATAAGGTACATATATGTCTTCTTCTCCTTCATATGTTATATTGATTAGAACTAAAAGGATGTCAGTGTCCATTTTAAGCACTTTTTTGTCTTTGCCTTAGGAGTCTAGAGACCAAGAGGGGATTCGCTTGTCTGCAGGAGGATTCACCTGTAACAGAAATTGGCAACTCCACTAGGGAGGAGCTCTAATTTTTTTCTCCTTTCCTAGATCTTGTTTTGGAACTTTAACCACTCAATTGAATTTCTCCATACTGTCATAATGTATATTTGATTCTTAGATCTGATAGATTGGCTCTTGATTTCATCATATGCAATTTGATTAACTGAGTCTGCTTGATTTTTTGAGTTTCTGGGCATTTTTCTGAACTTTTGAAGAAGAGCGGCCCCCTTCCCTTACTATCAGAGTGTTAACACTCCCTGGTGGTCTTACACAGAGCATTGGAATGCTTTGGTTCCCTTTACACCAGAGCGCTACCCATTTTCTGTGAGAAATCCTCTAGGTTTTTATTCTCTGGGTTCAGTTTTTTTTTCTTTTTGCACTTGCTCAAAGTTTCATACTCTCAGTTCATCTTTGTCATTGACCTTCAACACCTTATTTTTTAGAATTCATCCTCTTTTGTTTGGGAATTTGACATTTACTTTCCTTTCCTTGAAATCACTCTTTGTATTTGTTGACCTAGAGTTAACTTGTTGTTTTCTTCTAGCTTATCTGACTGAGTGGAAGCTTTTGTGAGGAAATCCAAAGGTCTGTGAACCTTTACTTTTGATCTTTGAGGTCAGTTTTCCATCATTTATCTTTTGTTTGAGGTTTTTGGCTCTTGTTTGCAAATTTGGTTATTTGTGTCTTTCTTGTTTATTCATGACGAGAGTGTATTTTGGTTTGTGTGAGGTTAGCTTATGATTGTTTAATCCTGAAGTCTGATTGACATTAGAAGTTTTACATCTGATCATCATTCACATATAAGAAAAAGGACATATTTTAGTGATTGGTTTGGATATTAGAAGGCATTTCTGAAATTTTTTAGCATTACATTGGATTTGATTGAGAAACAATTGTATGAGGATGTTTCATTTTAGTGTTTGATAATGAAAATAACTTTCTCTCTTTCCCTTAAATAGACATTCATCGAAAGACAAGACTGCTTATCATTTTCTTGTGCATTTTTCAAGAATTGAGTCATCATACCATCAGTTTCATTTTCATATACCCTTGAGTAAAGAACAAATATTAAATTATCGGTAATTAAAATTTATCTAGAACATTTTTGTTTTTAGAATATTCCACCAACATTAGACTAGGATTAACACTTTGGATTAGGCCGTGAGTACAACTCTCCAATTTTTTTCAAAACAAACATTAGCATATTGCGATAGGGAGAGAAAATCCAATTTTCGTATAGGCTTTATGGAATCCCCCTCTCACATAGGGGTTACACATGAGGTCGCATTCGGGAGAATTACGATGATTATCCCTCTGTGGTTCAACTGTTTGTAGTGGTTAGATCATATATTGGGGGTCACTTGAGGGTATACCCATGATTATGTGTGGGAGCCTCTCGAGTTGATTTTTGACTTGTTATCCTGCCCATACGTTTAGATCAGACTGTCGACTGTACCCACCCAGGGGCTGACTACAAGTTGGCATCCTTAGTTGCCATAATATTTAGGTACTCACACAAGGTGATGGTGAAGGGAAGTCTCAATGTACCTAGAACATACATTGGTCAAACTCACTCGGGTTCCCTAGAGGGTAAATCCACAATTACTGCATGGAAGCCTGGACCAAGGTGAAAGTCCGTTAAGTAGGTTTCCATTGTAACTGTTCCACCATATCCTAGCCCCTTCTTGACTTGATCACGTGACGTTGGATTTCATCACCAACTATTATGATCATTAAGAGAAGTTTTGTTTTCTTGCTTTTGATTCCTAGATTTTATTAGCGTATGCTGTTTCTTTTCGTTAGTTGGCCCAAGATTTTCAGTGTGTACTGTTATTCTCCAAAATTGAGCCTGTAGACGATAAAGGTCTTCACCGATCATGTAGGATGAAAGGGATACCTCCAGAAGGCTACCAACCCTTACCTCCTAATCCTCTAGAAGACAACTACCGTGGAGAGGTAGAAAATCAATCTGACTCTGGGAGTGTTGTTACTCCTTCATTAGACAACCCAGGAGATGCTTTGGTTATGGTTGAGAATCCCACTCCTCACACTACATATATGTCAGTAACCCCTCTCGAACCACTTTTTCTTCATTTAGACTCCCTTGGAAACGTCATAGACGAAGAGGTCCCATAGTTACCTGAGAGAGATTTTACCGAAACATATATGGGATCCACAGAACCAATATTTGATGATGAGTATAGGACTCCTATTCATCCTACCACTACAGTAGATACAAATCCCACACCTTCTCATTCTGTATGGAGTATTTCATCAGGGTGTGATCTCTATGAGAATTTTGAATCCATTCGACAACCATTTCATCCTCATGACCCTCATGTTGAAATGGGAGCATCCAGTCAAACTATGAATCAACCCATCGATAAGGTCATTAACCATACTGTTATGTCATCACAAGTCCATCCTAATGTTGGAATCATCACCTCTACTCATTCCCAAGGCACTTCGATACCTACCCCCACTTTTACAAACTTTCACTCTATAGCTCCACATGTTCCACATGATCTTGCTGGGACATCTTTGCACTAGAGAATGCAGACCCTTGCTAGCCAAATGAAACCGACTAGAGGGAAACCACCATCTATAAGACCTATCCCTTTTGGAATACCACCATTCTATGGCGAGCCTACCCCTCTCGGGGGACAACCCCCTTTTCATGTTCCTCCTCAAGGGAAACCTCCCTTTTCCAGCCATAACCCAGTCATTAATCCACCACTGGCAGAGGGACAATCTTCATTTGCTAGAAACCCTTCACAATCCTGGGGAGTATCTTCGGAAGGCACATTTACCAAACCCCATGTTGGGGGGAACTCATATCATAACCCACAAAGAGGAGTATCAAATCTTGTTCCTTCTGAACCATCTTATGGACAACCTTATCTGGGAGGCATTCCAAAAACCACCTGGAGTCCTCAAGGACAACAACCTTATCCTTCCCAAGGGTCTAATGTTTATTCTCCCCCTAATGTGTATCTACCTCCAGGATCTACTTCTTACCCTCCTCAAGGGAAAAATATTTATCCTCCTTATGGGAAAGAAAATCACCTAGCTTATAATGCTCAGAACCCACCGAGCTATGAAAATGTTTCTCAACCATAATTGAATCCTTCTTATCCTGGTCAGCAACAACCGTATGTAGGAAGACCTACTGGTTACAATTATCCACCTAACCTAGTTTATGGTCGTACTGGTGTTCCTATTCCACACCAGTATCATCAACAAATTAACCAACAATTACCTTTCCTTGCGACTCTGGATCTCCCAAACTTGTCTCGGTTAACCAAAGATCCTATTTTTCATTCACCGGTTTGGCTAGTTATTCCAGCTAAACTTCCTTCTAATATTCCAAAATTTGATGGAAAATCTGGAGAAGATCCAAATAACCATGTGATGAATTTCCATTTGTAGTGTTCATTAATCTCCCTCATGGATGATTCAATACATTTGCGTCTTTTCCAGCGAACACTTACGGGTTTTTCAACAAAGTGGTATATTGAACTACCACGTGCTTTTTTTCATGATTTCAACTCCCTTTCCATGTCTTTCCTCATTCACTTTCAACTACCTATTCGCTACAAGGTGGGTACTGAACTCTTGACCTCCCTTCGTCAAACTGACTCCATGCATATCTTTGACCATATTCATGAGTGGAGATGACGATGAAGGATGATCAAATCAATCATTCTTGACCTATTATTGGTGGAGTGGTTTACTAAATCACTTTTACCCCCGATCGCTCGTGATGTCTCTATGGGTTGCTCAGTCACCGAGGAAGAAACCATTGCTCGGGGTTAGTACTTAGATTTGGTTTATTCACAATCTGGTACTTTGTATGAGTTACTTCCGAATGTTTCATGAGCTAATGTCGATCCATCGAAGTCGTCATCCTCATCTCATGCGGACGGTGTTATCGGTTTTGTCAAGACTCAATCTACTTCCCAGATGACCACACTCTTCTCTATCTCCCCACAAACTCATATCTCTAAGGTGAATGCAGTTCAATCTTCCCCTTCACAACAATTTGGAGGTAAGAAGAAGGAAAAAAATAAATAAATAAATACTAATAACAATGGAAAACCAAAACATCAATCTCAAACACCTGCTACTGAAAAGAAACCACAACGGAAACTGAAATTCCCATGTATCATTTGTGGTGACGATCACTACACTCGTGACTGTCCACATCACGATGAAGTGGCCAAAACTTTCTAGGGAATATCACAACCCACTGTGCTTACTCAATCGTTTCCATAGCAACAATCCATGGTTGCTCAAACCCCCTCTCCTGGGGGCAGCTCTAGCCATCCTCATGATGAGGCCTCGACAAGTGCACATATTTGTATTATTAATGGGATTAATTTGACCACTCTCTCTAATACATATGACACACCGATTACACCTAACAAAGGAAAGGTCACTAATGGTACCGATACTTTACCAGATCCATCACCGTCCTCTGTTAATCCTCCATCAGTTAATCCTCCATATGGACCACTTCATATTGAGAAACCTACGTTCGACTCTATCTTATGCCCTCCTAAGAGAACTATCCATAAATCTACCTTTAATCCTAGTTCACATGCCACCTAGAACTACAACATTGTTGAATATTTGGCTGAGGCACCATGTGCGATGTTTGTGTTAGAAGTTCTACAACACTGCCCTCATCAACGTAGAACTCTATTGGCTGCTATTAGTGTTTTTGATCCTGAGTCGTCCAATCATATCATGTTTAACCTAGACAATTGTACATCTAGACTCTCCCACCAACGTGGTTTCCAAATTGATGTTGTTGCTCATAATAAAAAGATTCACTGAACCATCTTGGATGAGGGAGACTCTACTTATGTCATGTCTTTAGCATGTTGGAAAATTTTAAAATCACCCACACTTAAAAATCCCCAATGATGTTATGTGCATTCGATGGGTGAAGTTTTCATCTCCATGGGATTTTACAGTCCCTACCCGTCCAGTTGGGCGACAAAACCATCACTGTTTATGTTGAGGTGGTCAATGCTCCCCTCGATTACAACTTATTACTTGGAAGAAGTTGGTTTTATGTTATGACTGTCTCTGCCTCGTCAGTGTTTCGATGTGTACAATTCCCTCATCAAGGAAAAATTTTCACTGTCGATTAGTTAGATTTCTGTACACCCGACATTCGCGCTCCTGCTACCAATAATATTCCATTCTTGGGAGATCAAAAGATCACGTATGAAAGCATTGGTGTTTCTTGTTTAAATATTATGGCCTCATGGGTACCTTCCCTGCACCACTTCCACTGACTACACATCATATTTCCACCATCAATATAATTTCGACCATGACTTATCAATCTTTGGAATCATCTGACCCTTGGATTGTACCTAGTCCCTTGGAATTCGATGCACTATGTGACACCATGCCACTTAGTCCAGCCAAAACATCATACGTTTCTATTCAATCCACCTCTCCCTCCTCGGATGACCAACATCTCTTGGCACTGGACAGTTACTCGATGCCATCACAGTTAAATTCCTTGTCATTTTCATTCGACGACATTTCCCCAATTTTTCCTTCTGATGAATCTATTATGGAAATGCTTAGCGTCGACAAAATGCCTCAAGATGATAACCATCATTGATCCTCTTTTCTTCCCCCTCGTGAATAAATTTGGGAAGATATACACTCTATCTTCCCTCCTAATGTTGATTTTTCGTTGTCTCCTATGACTTCAACTTCCAATTATTTGGATCTAGTAGTTGACATGGTGATCTCTTCGGTAGGGCTATTAGAGCCTGATCTCCTTGCCCCTGTCATGGCCCTCAACACATGTTCCTTACATAGTGATTTTCTTCCATTCGGTGAATATCTCTTGGAAGCCATGACCGAGTTTTGTCCCTTGACATGGTGTCCTTCCAGAGATTTATTCTCTTGGAAGCCATGATCAAGGAGAGGTCATGAGCATAGTTTTTCTTCTCTGTAGCAATCTCGTTAAAAAATTATATAGAGGTCATGAGCACAATTTCTCTTTTTTGTAAGCAAGCTCTTTAAAAAATGAAACAGAAATATGGGGATTGAACCTGGAGCACTGAGCATAGTTCTTTTTCTGTGTCAAGATTGTTAAAAAATGAAACAATCACCTCTCTTGAACCTTCTTTTCATCCACTCTTATCCTTTTTCTCCATCTAGTAAAGAAATTGGTGACAACCTCAAAGTTGGTGAATGAATTAAAGCTTGGAGGGCATGTCTCCAGCCTTTGATGATCATTCTGGAGTTAAGCCACTAGCTTTTAAGCTGGGGGCATACCAAGCTTAGTCTTTGTTCTTTCTCGTGCTCTAAAAAACATGAGAATTTAATCGATTAGACTTTTATCACTTTTTCAGAATCGCATAGATATACGAAAAAGGAACCCCTTGGAGTCATCTTTGATCTCTTTTTAGACTCTCTAAACATGAAAATATTGTCAAGTGATCTTGCTTCCTTTCCCACTCATTAAAGGTTTGAAAGGGCATCTTTCGAGTGAGAATTTATCTCTTTTTCGGCCTTGTGAGACTAACATTATGAAAAAGGAAAACACTGGAGTCATCTTTAAATTCTTTTCAGACTCTCTAAATATAAAAAATTACTGAGTTTACCTTATCTGGACTCGTTAAATGATCATAATTGAAGGGCCCATATGGGACCGAACCCTTACTTCTTCCATTTCGCTAAACAAAGGAAGGAGGACTTACTGAAGGCGAGTCATATTGAGCACATGTTACCCTCCTCAAGCTCGTTAGATTAAAAAGAGGTACTCGTCTATTTGGATGGGGGAAAAATTGAAGGAAGCAAGCCAAGAATTTTTTTAGAACACTACCAGTAGCTCTTACAGTCTCCCTTAAACATGACACTTTGTCTTTTCATGCACTTTTATCTACTGAACCTCTGCACTGAGCCAATCCTCTAAGTTTATTTTACTCCTTTGGGTCACCTACAGAAAGTCACAACATCCACTACATCATCAAGTTTTGGCCCATCTCAAGTTTTTGATGTTGTGCCTTAGTGTTCAAGGGAAGTATCTACCTCGAGAGTTAGCCATCACAAATATCTTGTTTCAATACTTGTGTCAGTCCATGTTCATTTGATTTACCAATTACATCTCTGTGTCAGTTTCGTGTCGTTGATGGGGGATATATCAAGGCCCTCCTTCAACGAGTGTATTCCTGTCGAATTCAACACATTATCCAAGAGCTAGAATTAGAAACCAGTTAGTACTTTGAGACCTACATGCTTCAATGGAAGGCCTCCTCATGTTCGACAATAGGTTTACATCACTGACCCCTAATCAGATGATTCCATGGATGTTCGACTTCATCTCATCTATTCACATTCGTCGGAATGTACTAGAGTACCTTGGGAATCATTGACATAAATGGTGATCTCCCTCGCGCTTGTTAATGGTTTACCTCATTGACCGACAATCAAGTGGTTTCTACCATGTTTGACATCAGGACATCTATTCACATGGTTAGATTCGTACTACATTGGGATCGGTGAGAAGACCTTGGGTTGAGTTATCACTCTTATATATACTTTACCCAGGTTGTGAAGGAGTTCTTTTGAACTATGGGAAATATACTATTACATAGATCCACTTTGTACTGGTCGTGGCTATGTCTTGTCATATTGTAGATCCACTGTGTATTCTTCATGGCTACGATCAGTTCAGGTCATAGGAGTATAGATCCAAATTGTATATTTAGTGGCTATACCTTTTTTTCAATATAATTATGTATCTGTAGTGTATTTTGTGGCGGCCATACCTAAAAAGTGTTTATCACTCAAGCATAGGTATGCCTGCCTTGGGTTTGAAACATGTCATAATATTTTTTTGATGGTTTTGTACATATTTTTCCAACCTATCTGCGTCCATACCCTTGCTTGAAAAAGTCTAAAAAGTACTTCAGTCATCATCGTCTTCTAACTTTTCACTTTGGGGGGCAATCTGTTACAAATAAAAATTACTCACTTCAATAGTGTCACAAGTGTCATCATTACAAGTCTTGTAAGTGTTGCATCTTGTCCGCAAATGTCGCATCTTGACCACAAGTGTCACAAGTGTCGCAAACATCATATTTCCATATTGCCTATGCTGTGCCTCTAACAACATCATAAGGACACTTAAGACACCTCAAATACTAGTTTTGAAGAAGAGAAATCAGTTGATAAGGAGTACAAGCCTTTTTCCCCCGGAATAACCACTCAAAAATGGATTTTGGAGGGTAGGGTTCCCCTACCGACTGTTAGGGAGTGTCAGTGTTCCCTGGTCCACTTTGGGGGAGTGCCGAAATGCTCTATGTACCCTTTTGGGGGAGCGCTACCTTTTCTGAGCGGATTTTGGGTTTGTTGAGCTAAAACAGGGAAGAATCCCCTTAATTTCTGAAGGTGGTTGGATTTGAATAGAAAAGGCATGATCTTAGGGAAGATAATCAACTGAAGTAGAAGAATCCTCAACTTATCCCAAAGATATATCAAGTAGTTGGGCCTCTCCAAGGTTATATAAGGAGGCCTCCTCATGGTGAAAGGGAAGGTAGAGACTAGAGATTGATACCAAAATTATGATCCTATAAGTGGTATTAAGAGAAAGTATTGGAGATATGAAACTTATGATCTCATAAGTGAGATGTAATCAAAGAAATTAGTGTAGACTACTTGAGCAAAGGGGTCAGACAAGGAGAACTGGAAGAAGTTGTTGCACCTTCATCAAAGGATTGTAAGTACTTTTATTTGTTCTCATTAATAATCAATGCTTGGCCTGTTTCTTTCAAACTTATGTTTGTTCCACATGAGTTTTTCTTAAGTAGATAGATCTATATTCGAGCTAATATCAGTAGAATAGGAAGTCCATCATATCTTTGTTTTCTCTACAAGACCTATCAGGGAGCTCATGATCGAAGCTCATCCAAGACTTTGCAAGGACAAATGTCGTTAATAAGGTACATATCTTTCTTCTTCTCCTTCGTATGTTAACTTGATTATACCTAAAAGGATATAAGTGTCCATGTTAAGCACTTTTCTATCTTGACTTTAGAAGTCTAGAGACCAAGAGGGAATCCACTTTTACACGGGAGGATTCACCTGTAACAGATACTACAATAAGTTCATTAGGGGATATGCATAGATAACAGCACCGATGGAGAATGTCAGCAGAAGTTTGACACACTAAAGCAAAAAATGGTCATTGTGCCAGATTGGAGTAAGGAATTCCACATCCATGTCAATGCTTCATCTATTGAGTTAATAATAGTGCTAGCACAAACTGAAGTAGGAGATATTGATCACACCCTAGCCTTTGCTAGCAAGAAGCTCTCTACCGCTAAGGTAAATTACACTACCACTAAAAGATAAGGTTTAGCTATGGGGTATGTGTGGCAGAAATTTAGCGACTACTTGTTGGGAGGACACTTTAAGATGTTTACTGATCATTCTGCATTGAAATACTTAGTCAACAAGCAAGTGTTTGGGGGAAGAATATGAAGATGGATATTGTTATTCCAGGAATATGATTTTGAGATTTTGGTCAAGCAAGGAAGAGTGAATAAGGGACCTGATCACTTGTCCATATTAGAGCATGGAGAGGAACCTATTAGTCTATAGGATACACTACCTGATGTATAGTTTTTGGCCATCAAGAAAATCTATGATCACTTCACCGAGATAGTTCAGTTCCTGTCCACCGGAATGGCACCTCGCGTCTACATAGTCATTCAAAAGAAACAACTGGTAGTTCATGCTACAAAGTTTTCACTTATAGCTGGACAACTATATAATATGGGACCCAATGAGATATTGAGGAGATGTATTATGGAGGCAGAAAGGCCACTGACTTTGGCAGAAGTACATGAAGCATCGCAAGAGCACACTATGCAGGGAAAGAAACATCGCAGAAGGTTCTTAGAGATGGCCTCTGGTGGCCCACTTTACACAAAAATGCTAAGGAATACTACAGAGCCTACAATGTATGTCAAAGAGTTGGGAAACCTTCCAGAAGAGATGCAATTCCTTTAGCACCTCAGCTAACTTTACAGGCATTTGAGAAATGGGCCATTGATTTTGTGGGACCTATTAACCCACTAAGAAAGCACATAGGAGTGAGATACATTATCACTGCGACAAAGTATTTGACCAGATGGGAAGAAGAAAGAGAAGTTAGGGACTGTAGTGAAACTATAATTGCGCAGTTAATATTTGAGGATATCATAACAAGGTTTGGATGCCCAAATATCCTTATGAGCGATCAAGGTACTCATTTTATTAATAAAACTATTAAAGCCTTGACTCAGGAATTTGAAGTTCATAATCATAAGAGTAAACCATACCACCCACAAGTGAATGGTACAATCGAAGCTTTCAATAGTATCTTAGAGACAATGATGACGAATATTTGCAGTGTGAACAAAGATGATTAGGATTTATGAATTCTAGTAGTATTATGGGCTTACAGAACCACTTGTAAGAAGCTGACAATGCATACCCCATTTAAGTTAGTATATGGCTTGGAAGCAGTGGTACTTATGGAATACTTGGATCCTATCTTAAGAATTTCATCATTTACATGTATGGATGACACATGAATTGTACTAGACAGACTTGCACAGTTGGTAGAACTAGAAGAAGACAGGGTTATTGCAGGATTTTATCAACAGATACAGAAAGAAAGAGAAAAGGCTTATCATGACAGACACATCAGGAGAAAAGCATTCAAGAAAGGATATTTGGTATTGGTATATGACAACAAGTTCATGAAGCACCCAGGGAAGTTCAATATACATTGGCTAGGACCATTTGAGGTTGCCTACATCACAAAAGGAGGAGTTGCACAGTTGAATACCCTGAATGGAGAATGGAAGGAAGGTATGGTAAATGGGAGCCGATTGAAATTGTACTATGGCAACCAGTTGCCTCACAACTCTCAGTAAAAGCATAAGAAGAAGGGTATAGGTACTAGGTGAAGTTGAAATTGGGTACCAGACGAAAAAAATACAACCTGCACAAGGAAGGGAGGGACAGAGCAAAAAGCACAGGATGCTATGCACTGTATGAAGTCGAAGTGAAATAGAAGGTTTAGTATTGTAGTGACTCGGGATGAGTCACATGTGAGTGTTAGGGGCCTATTGGACCTTGGTTACGGAATAAATCCAAGATTAAGGAAGAAAGGTGAAGTACAAACTGTGAAAAAGGCACATTGAATGAGAATGGGACGAAGTGGTCAAAGAAGCGGAAAAGAAGGAGCAAAGAAAGGAAAAGCTAGATGTCGGAAGAGAAGACCAAGGAAGACAGATCAGCAAGGAAGATGGATCATGGACAACTCATCAAGCAGAAAAATCCACCGACAGATTCTTGGAGCACCTCACCGGAAAGAAATAAAGACAGTTTGGTGAAGCCTTAAAAACACGGGTCAAGTGGACTTAGGTTTTTAGACACCTAGGGTTTTGACACCTAGACATTCATCATGAAATGTATAAATAATGGTCTAGGAGATTTGAGAGGGATTCTTAGTAATTGGTTCGTACTATTTTGGTTAATGGTTGTTCAGTGTAGTTGTTGAGAGAGAGAGAGAAACAAGCTATTGTAGAGAGTCTGTATTGTAAGATCTTCAGGTGGGTGTGAAGGTGAACCCTGCAGCTGGGTGCGTAGGTAGGAGAGAAAGAGAAAGATATCAATCTGCAAGTTAAGTGCACATCTATAACTATATGTTTTCACATAATATATCAAGAAATGAAGTTATGTGGACGTAGCCCTAGGTAGAGGGTGAAGCATGTATATCTTGTTGTCATGTGTGATTGATGTTATGTTATTTGTCGTCTGTTATATTGTTAATGCATTGCTGTGATAGATTTGAGATATAACTTGTGAAGTAGGTTTAAGTGTGGTAAATAATATCTAGATTGTTGTGTATTGTTGCCTTGGATTCACTTTGCATTTCCCCTGGTTGTAGATGCCTGTGTCTTGCAACCCCCTATTGCTAATTTGGGTGAGACTACATCTGATATGTAGGTGTTGCCGAAAGGGCCGGTAGTTAGGGATTGTTGGCACATTGTTAGAGTTGAACCCTAGTTCTGACCATGTTACAACACCAAGGCAAAGGGGATAGCGCCAGATTTTTGCCAATGTGGGATTTTTAACTATATAATACGATTTTTATGTTGGTTTTAGCCTGGTTTTTGAAGATTTTTCCCATTTTGGGGGGATTTGGAGCCCGATTTGAGGCCATATCTTGGGCAGAAGTTGGGATAGGATCCTCAACCAAAATCCTATATAAATGTTATCCACATTTTCGGTTATCAAGATGATATCATGATTATGTCATGATAATAGAAGATCAAACTCTTCATTAAGAACTTTTTCCTGAAGAAGGTTACACTTGTCATTTTCTCAAAAATCATATTTTGAAAGTAGTCCGCAGGCTGTATATATACTAGCCTGCGAAAATCATTCATTCCCGCATGCTGCATTCAGCTTGACTGCAAACTTTCCACACTGTGTCAATGGTTAGAGTGCGGACATGTTTCTAAAGGAAGAAAATGAATAAGTTCTCGATCCTTCTAGAAGGAATCTTCTAGAAGGGTGAGTTGGAGTTCGAAT
>JZKD02S0876638.1:752524-775012 GCA_000966675.3 Picea glauca
CGTTCAATAGCTAGATCTAGGGAAAGAGTAGTATTCTGTCACGGTTTGTTCCAGATCCAGGTGGATCTGGGGAGATTGGTCTGTGTCCGCACTCACGAATTTATCCATAAACAATAAACCAAGCATTGTTGGGAGTTCAGGACAAGAGAATTAATGTAGAAATTGAATTCCAAGCCATTTTTATGTAGGGAAGCCATTGAGGAAGCGAACTTTGGAGGCCATTTCCGAGAGCTACGATCAACATTTTTCATTGTCGTTAGTTGTGCTGGATTCTCAAGGTCGAGAAGAATACAACCATACATGTTTCTAATCCTTTTGAGATACTTCTGATGTAATTTTACAGCATTGAATATTAATAAGAAATCCTCCCCCACTGAGATAGGATCGAAGACGTAGGCAAACGTGTGTCAAACTCCATTATCAAGATTGATGTTATGGTTTGTTGTTCCTTTTAATTTCTTTTTGATCTGCATTCTTTATGATGGATACAATATTCTTTCATTAAGATCTTATTATTTTCTTAATTCCTAAGTGGTAATTTAACACAATCTTAAAACTCAATCAAGTCTTTTAAATATCATTTTCGGATCAAGTGGTATCAGAGCAGTTTGATAGTTGGTTGTTTGAGTTTGCATGATTACCAGGGAAAAGCTAAGTTGTGGTGAAGATGATGTTGTAGAAGGAGATCCAGAGATTGGATTGAGAAATAGGGAATCTCAAAGTGAGAAGATGGCATCTGAAGAAGGAATGTATTAGAATGAGATAGAGTTTCAAAAAACATTCTTTGCCATGTTTGAGATGGTAAAGGTCTTATATCATGATTACTTGGAACAGAAGAGGCCTTTTGAAGGCAAATCGTCAAAAAAATACAAAATTGAAGAAGGAGAGGATCCTCCTAAACCTCCTCCTTCACCTTTTTCATCTCCATCTTCTTCTTCTTATTCAAGTACAAGTTCAACTTCTAACGCAAGAAAACATTCTCATAAACATAAGCATGATATTCCATTACTTACACTTGATGTGAAATTTGAATTTCCCATGTATGATGGTGAAGTGAATATTGAGAGGCTTGATAATTGGATTAGACAGATGGAAGTTTATTGCAGTGTGCAAAAAATCAAAGAAGAGGCAACCCAAATCAAATTGGCATCGCTTCATCTTGTAGGCACAACACTCATCTAGTGGAAAAGTAAGTTGCAACATGGTACTCAACAAGTTGGTAATGTATTTCCATCATGGACATATTTTGTTTTTGCACTTAGAAATTTGTATTATCCTTTGGGTTATGGGGAAAAAGATTTAATTGAATAACAAAGCCTCAAACTAAGAAAAGGACAAACGATGAAAGAATACACAGATGAATTTTGTAATATGTAATTAATGTTAAATATCCCATTACATACAAAAGAAACTCTTATGAAGTATCTAGGAGGTTTACCTGCACATATTCGTAACACTATATTTATTTTTGGACTTACTAATCTTGATGAGGTTTTTGTTCAAGAAATGTATATTGAAGCAGGAAAAACAAGATTTGGTGTATGAGGGGAATTGCCTTCAAGGAAAGAAGACAAAATAAAGGAGAATGGAAAGAAAACAAATTCAACAACAATGAAGGAAGAAAAGCTCTCTTGAAAGCATTGCAAGAAAGTAGGGCATGGTCATGACCATTGTTCGCAATTGAATATAGAGAAGAGAACAGAGTGGTTCAAATAAAGGAAAGGGAGACAAGCAATTGTAGAAACAACACGGCCAATAGACTTGGGGTATGATTCAAGTGATGAGACTAAAATCACAATAGTTGGTTTGAAAAGTAAAATTGGTGATGGATATGATTCTAGAAGTAACTTGCTTCATATAAGGGTAATAATGAAACATACTAAGATAGACACATTGATAGATAGTGGATCTCAATATAACTTAATTTTAGAAGAAGTGGTTAAGAAATTGAGATTAAACACTAAGATTCATCATAAACCTTACTCACATAAATGGATCAACAAAAATCATGAATTTCACATAACAAAGCCCTCCAAGCGGAAGGCATGTTAGGGACCTGTTAGGGAGGGCATGTTAGGGACCTAACCCCCGGACCTCTCATGTAGGTAGAATAATATATTTCAATGTAATAAAGGTTGACACTAGTTAATAAGGCCTATTTAATAAATATGAACAAGTCAGTGTAAGAAGATCTAATATAAGCTTATGCTTCTAGAAAGATATTCCTCTAGAATGTTGTTTAGAAGATAGAATTAGTATTAATAAGAGTAGAAGGTATGATAGGGTATTGTCTTGAGAATTATTGTAATAGATCTCTGCTCTACTAGAGGTTCCCCCCTCGAAGAGGCAAGTGAACATTGTTTCCTATCAATAAAGGTATTATTTTGGTGTTGTGGATCCATCTATTTTGTTGTTCTGTTGTTATTATCTGCAATATTTATATTTTCTTTTCTTGAATCTACTGTTATTCGCTGCAATATTTATGCTTATGATATTATAATAGATCTGGTGCCTAACAATATTTTTGTCGGAGTCCCATATCCAATGCTACTCCGATGTCCTTAAATTAGTTCGTATCTAGTATTTAATGATCTGATTTTTTCTCCAAATATTACATAAGACCTTTAGGACCATCTGGAGGTTGTAGAACCCACCCCAATTGTTAATATTTTCTCAACATGATATGAGGATGAGGAAATTTTCACCTAGCACACTATCTCTAGTTGTTCAAGGCCTTTCCAACCTGAAATACCAAATTTTTACTCTCTTATGATTGTCCATAACTCAACATTACTTGTGTTGTAGGAAAATATCCCTGCAGATAGGTAGATTGCCTCAAGGATCTAGACCCTAAACTCTAAGATAGAAAGTGCTTAACGTGGACACTGACTTCCTTTCAAATCTTCACAAACTAATGCATGAGGAGGAAGGAGAATAGAAGTACCTTTTAATCGACGTTTGTCCCTGCATGCTCCGAGTTGAGCTCCAAACTCTCACTCCTCGGTGAGTCCTGTAAGAAAAAAAAGTATGACCACTTCCTACTCTATTGATATTAGCTTGAAAATAGATCTATCTATCAATGATAATTTCATATAAGATCAGACACAAACTAGAAAGAAACAGGCCAAGCAAATTATATTAATGAGGACAAAACATTGCTTACAGCCATAGATGGATTGCAACAGCTCTGCCAAGTCCTCCTTGTCTACCCCTTGCTCAAAAGATCCACGATCTGAATGACGATATCTTCGCTGATTTCTCCCTATGAGATCATAGGTCTCTTGCTTCCAGAATATCTCTGTTCCAACACCACTTATGAGATCATAAGTTTGGTGTGATTCTCCCTTTTCCAGTCCCCTTTCACCATTAGAAATCTTGGTTATATATCCTTGGAGAGGCTCAACCTCTTCAGGTATCTTTATGGTGGGTTGAGGAATTCCCTCCTCAGATCAAGGATATTTTGATTGAACCAAGAATTCGAATGCAACAACCTTCCAAACTTGAAATATCCTTCCCTTATTCTCCTCAATGGGCCAACCACTGCCCAGATTAGACAGCGTTGCCTCAAAAGGGGCATCATGGCACTATAGTGCTCTCTAGAAAGCTTGAGGGGAGTGTCAGTGCTCCAAGGGTGGATAACGCTCCTTCAGAGGGGAAGGTAAGTGTTATAACGCTCCCTAAGACCTTATACGGGAGCGCCAACACTCCTAAGGCCGATGTAGGGGAGCACTCACCTTCAAAACCTTTGTTTAAGATCTCCTTTCAGGTGATAAGAGTTCCTTGACTTCAGTTAATCATTCTCCTTCCTCAAAATCAAGTGTCTGAGTTATTTTAGATGTCTCCTTGGTGTCATCATCGTGGCAGTATGCTTTGTTTGACGTTTGTGACACTTGTGAATGACATGCAACACTTGCGACAGTTGAGAGGATCATGCGACACTTACGACACTTATCGAAGTGAGCAATATTGAGGTGTAACAGATTTCCCCCCAAAGTATGAAGTTAGAAGATGCGAATTGATAACTGAAATAATTTGTAGACTTTCAAGAAAGGGTATAGACTCGGAGAACCTGACGGAAGCTACACACAAACATCCAACAAATATCATGACATATTTCAAAACCCAAGGCGGGCATACCTATGCTTGGGTGATCAAGACTTGCAAGATATGGCTGCCATAAAATACACCGCGGATCCATAATTGTATTGATAAAATGGTATAGCCATCGAGGATACAATGTGGATCTATACTCTAATGACATTAACTGATCATAGCCACGAAGAATACACAGTGGATCTACGAGATGACAAGACATAGCCACGATCAATACAAAGTGGATCTATGTAACAGTATATGTGTCATTGTAACTCCATCGCAACTTGGGCAAAGTACATATCAAAGTGATCACTCAACCCAGGGTCTTCTTACCGATCCCTATGTAGTACAAATCTAACCATGTGAATAGATGTCCTGATGTCGAACATGGCAGAAACCACTTGATTATCGGTCAATGATGTAAACTGTTAACAAGCGTGACAGAGATCACCATTAATGTCAATGATTCCCAAGGTACCCTAGTACATTCCAATGAATGTGAATAGATGATCTGGAGTCGAACATCCGTGGAATCATTCGATCAGAGGTCAATGATGTAAACCTACTGATGAATATGAGGAGGCCTGCTATTGAGGCATATAGGTCCCAAAGTACTAACTAGTTTCTAAGCCTGATTCCTGGATAATGTGTTGAGGTCGACAGGAATAGGCTCATCGAAGGAGGACCTTGATGTATCCCCAATAAATGACACGAAACAAACATAGAGATGTAATTGGTGGATCGAATGGACATGGAATGACACAGGTTTTGAGGCAAGATATTTGGGATGGTTGACTCTTGAGGCGGATACTTCCCTTGAACACTGAGGAACAACAGCAAAAACATGACATGGACCAACACTTGATGATGCAGTGGATGCTGTGACTTGCGTCGGGTGACCCAAAGGAGTGAAAGAAACTTAAAGGATTGGCTCAGTGCAGAGGTTCAACGGATTATAATGTGTGCAAAATACAAAGTGCCGTGTTCAAGGGCGACTCTAAGAATTGCTTGTTAATGTTCTCAAGAGACTGCTTGGCTTGCTTCTTTCAAATTTTCCCCCATCCAGATAGACGAGTACCTCTTTTTGATTTAATGATCTCGAGGAGGATAACAAATGATCGATATAACTCACCTTCGGTAAGTTCCTCTTCCTTTGTTTAACGAACTAGAAGAAGTAAGGGTTCGATCCTGTATGGGCCTATCGATGAGTGTTTTAGCGAGTCCAAAGACAGAAAACACAAAGGTTTTTCATGATTATAGAGTCTGGAAAAACACTTAAACGAGAACTCTCTCAGTTCCTTTTTCGTACAGTAGTCTAACGAGACCGAAAAATAGATAAACTATCGCTCAAAAGATGCCCTTTCGAACCTTTTAATGAGTGTGAAAGGAAGCAAGGTCACTCGACAATATTTTCATATTTAGAGAGTCTAAAAAGGGTTTAAAGATGACTCTAGGGGGGTTCCTTTTTCGTGTATCCATACAGGCCTGAAAAAGATATAAAAGTCTACCAGGATGCATTCTCATGTATTTACGAGCACAAGAAACAACAAAGACTAAGCTCGGTATGCCACCGGCTTGAAAGCTAGTGGCTTAGCTCCAGAATGATCATCAAAGGATAGAGACATGCCCCTCAAGCTTCAATTCATTCACCAACTTTGAGGTTTTCACCAATTTCTGTGCTAGATGGAGAAAAAGGATACAGGTGAATGAAATGAAGGTTCAAAAATGAGAGCTAACGAAAGACTCGACTCGACATCTACGAGATCTGGAGAAAGACTCAACTTGAAGGGAGAGGTGATTGTTTCATTTTTTAATGAGCTTGACACAGGAAAAGAACTATGCTCAAGGTTCCATGTTCGATCCCCAGATTGTTGTTTCATTTTTTAACGAGCTTGCCATAGAGA
Source organism: Picea glauca (assembly GCA_000966675.3). Classification (NCBI taxonomy): domain Eukaryota; kingdom Viridiplantae; phylum Streptophyta; class Pinopsida; order Pinales; family Pinaceae; genus Picea; species Picea glauca. The sequence continues at coordinate 758,524 of JZKD02S0876638.1, forward strand.
AGAGAAACTATGCTCGTGGTTTCGTCCGGATCATGGCTTCCAAGAGGATAATGCTCTGGAAGGGTACCATGTCAAGGGGAAAAACTCTGTCATGGCTTCCAAGAGATCTTCACCGGATGGAAGGCAATCATTCTCGAAGGAACACATGTCAAGGGTCATGACAGGGGTAAGGAGATCAGGCTCCAATAACCCTACTAAAGAGATCACCATGTCAACTACCAGATCCAAATCATCGGAAGTTGAGATCGTGGGAGACAACGCCACATAATTGACATGTGATGGGGGTGATACTATCTGCATATAAGAACCACTTAGAGAGGTAACCCAGTCAGGACCAATGAATGAAAGTTGATCAATTATCACAATTCTTTCATCGTGAGGGAAAGATATCACACGAAAAAGGGTGGATACAAGAGCTTTCATAGAATAGACATAATCCCACACGAGGAGTAAAGCGAAATACAAGGGGTCTTGGACTACCATGACATCGATAAAGATAGTTTTCCCTCCCAAAGTTACAGGAAACTAAGGAAGGATCCCTAAAGGTTGACTGGTCCTTCTATTAAAAGCTAATAGATTCTGTGTAATCGGTGCAAGATGCGGACAACCCAAAGTGTACCAAGCAAAAGAAGACAAAATACTAATGGACACACCTTCATCTATCAGCATTTGAGGAACGTCCTAACCATGAACCTGTACTATAATATGGAAAGGAACGTGAGAGGGAATACGAGGTCCAGTTAGCGCACCCCAATAAAAAAGGATGGCTTCATTACTTGGAGGGGGTTTCGCGGGAGAAGGAGGAATGCCCCCTGGTACGACTGAGTCTGTATTAACAAGAAAAACATGGGCAGTATCAGGTTTACTCTCTAGAAGGAGAGTAGGATCGACCAATGATTGGATTGGATCAACCAATGGTGGACTTGGATAGACCACTTTAGCATGCTTCAGATGAAGGGTGGTACTGACCGAGGAAGGGACTGGATCAACCACTTTAGCACTCATCAAAGGAGGAGTGGGATCGACTAATGGTGAAACTAGATCGACCACTTGAATTTCATTCTCCAAGGGAAGAATGGGGTCGATGGGTGGAAACGGATCGACCGCTTTGTTATCACTCTCTAACAGGAGAGTGGGATCGACTGAGGATGAAAACAGATCGACCACTTTGGTGTCACTCTTTTGATGAAGAGCGGGGCTTATTGATGACGGAACTGGATCAACTACTTGGGTTTGTGGTTCAATCGAGGAGGAAACTAGATTGACCACTTGATCAATTGGACTGACCGGGGATGGAACCGAATTGACCAGTCCATCAAAAAATGATAGGTTAGAGGAAAGCTTACGATAACCTTTTGGAGGTTGAAGTTTTTCCAAAAGAGAAGAAGCCTCATCCATGCGAGGACAAAGGTGAGAGTAATGATTACCTTTACATAACATGCAAGGGAACTTGACAGTTTTCATCTTCTTACCAACTTGAACATCACCAGTTGATGGGGTATCATCGACATGATCGACAGAGGCCGATGACATGGAGGACCACATTTCTAAGACCTGGGTAAGACCGGGGAAATCCCTCAGAAAGTGGTCACCCTTACAAAGGCTGTAAGGGAATTTGGGTTTTGGATTCTTCCTTTTAATCTTCTTGACCTCATCAACACTCCCAGTACTATTAACAGTAACTAGTTTCTTAGAGCCAACATCTGATGTTGTTGGGGTCTTGGTCCTTTTCGGGCTCTTCTTCTTCTTCTCTTTCTGTTTCTTCTTCTTCTGATCAACCTGGCTACTTGCTTTAGAGATTTCACTAGGCGAAGAAGGAGAAATGGAAGGAGACTTAATGGACGAAGAAGGCTAAAATTTGACATGAGTTTGATGTGTGGGTGGTGTATTGACATCCAAAGTATTAGGTGCAACTGAAACATTGGGAGGATTCGGGATCACCGGAGTGGGGAACCACCAAACTGGTAATCCAATAGTGAGTCCTGGAAGACTCAATGTGGCAACATATGGAGGACCAAAGTTTCCAAATGAAGGAAAGGTATAAGGTTCCCCAGGATAAGGGGTTCCTCCATTAGTACTCCCAGGATTCGATGCCATTAACACTGAATCAACCTAAGGTCCACTAAGTAAAACAAACAACACACGCTAAGAATCTAAGAAGCAAACAATCAAACAAAACCTTCCCACGATGAAACCACTAGTTGGTGATGAAATCCAATGTCGTGAGATCAAAATAGGAAGGGGCGGGGATAGAGCGGGTGGATCAGTTACGTTGGTGACCTGCTTAACAGACTTACACCTTGGTGCAAGCTTCCACGTAGTAATTGTGTATTTACCCTCCAAGGAGTCTGAGTGAGTTTGACCAACGTCTGTTCCAGGTACAGTGATACTTCCCTTCACCGTCACCTTGTGTGAGACCCTAAATATTGTGGATACTAAGGTCACCAACTCGTAGTCAGCCCCTGGGAGGGTACAGTCGACAGTCCAGTCGGAACGTATGGGCAGGATAACAAGTCTGAAATCAGCTTGAAAGGATTCCACTCAGTAATTGTGGATTTACCTTCCAGTGACCCCCAATATACGATCCGACCACTACAAACAATTGAACCACAGAGGGATAATCTCTGTAACTCACCCAAATGTGACCTCGTGCGTAACCCTTGTGTGAGAGGGGGATCCCAGGTAGACTAATATGACAATTGGATTTAACTCTCCCTACTGCAAGATATTAAATTTGTTTGATAGCTTTGGAAAGTTATCCTTTCAACCTATTACAAAGCCCTACACCTTAAACTAATGTAGGTTTGCTAACAAAGATGTAAAAAGTTTGATAAATTTTAGTTAAGCGTTGATTTTAATGGCTGTTGTTTACTCAGAGGGTGTACGAAAGTGAAACTGAAGGAATGATGAATCAATTCCCAAAAATATGCATGAAATATGATAAGCAATCATTTATTTTCAATGAATATATATTTAAGGGAAAGAGGAAGAGTCGTTTTCACTATCAAACACTTGATAAGGAATGCCCTCATTCAATTTTGTTCTCAATCAAATCCAATATGGTGCTACAACATTTCAGAAATGCAAACTAATATGCAAACTAATCACTAAGATGTACTTTTGTCATTTGGATGCGAAAATCAATTCAATGAAAATTTTCTCTTGCCAACTACCCTTTCATATCAAGGAGATTCGAACAAGAAAGCGTAGATTTTGCACAAACAACACACCCTTTTGCAATCAAAAAAAAGAAAGAAAATAAAAAATGCAAAAGGAAGGATAAATAAATTGGATCAGATGACCTCAAAGAACCAAATGAGAAGAGTTACAGACTTCAAATGTCCTTCACTAGAGTTCCCGCTTAGTCGGATAGGAGAGAAGAAAGCAGGGGAACGATTTCAAGCTTTCAACAACAAAAACTCAAAAAAAAAATGAAGAAGGGCATAAAATATGAACAACGAGGTGTTTACTTCTCAGGAGGAAGCATGTCAAAGGTCAAAGGAAGCATCATTGAATCACAAAACAACTCAACAAGTGAAGAAACAGGGTTTTTAACCTCAAAAATGAAATTTTTTGAAGGGATTTTGTGAAAATAGGGGTTGGTGCTCTGGTGTAAGGGACACCAGGGCATTATAAATCTCTTTCCAATACTCTAAGGGAGCATTGGCACCCTTCTAACAAGGCATGGGAGCACTGGTGCCAAAAAAACTCACAAAAAGTCCAAAATACCCAAAAATTCAATCAAATTGTGATAATCAGGCTGAGTGTGATGGAGTGAAGAGTCAATCAGAAAATGCAATCAGATAAATGGGGTGAACAAGGTCTAATAAAACAAAAGGTAATACAAGGCCTATGAGGAAAGACAAAACCAAAACTTTTGATTCCTTCCCCAATGGAGTCGCTAGTTTCTATTGTAGGAAAATCTCCCTGCGGACAGGTAGATTGCCTCAAAGAGATAGACCCTAAACTCTAAGACAGAAAGTGCTTAATGTGGACAATGACTTCCTTTCAAATCTACAAAAACTAATGCATGAGGAGGAAGGAGAATAGAAGTACCTTTTAATCGACGTTTGTCCCTGCACGCTCCGAGTTGAACTCCAAACTCTCGCTCCTCGGTGAGTCCTGTAGGCAAACAAAGTACGACCACTTCCTACTCTATTGATATTAGCTTGAAAACATATCTATCTATCAATGATAAGTTCATGTAAGATCAGACAAAAACTAGAAATAAATAGGCCAAGCAAATTATATTAATGAGGAAAAAACATTGCTTACATCCATAGATGGATTGTAGCAGCTCTGCCAAGTCCTCCTTGCCTACCCCTTGCTCAAAAGATCCATGATATGAATGACGATAGCTTCACTGATTGATCCCTATGAGATCATAGGTCTCTTGCTTCCAAAATATCTCTGTTCCAGCACCACTTATGAGATCATAAGTTTGGTGTGATTCTCCCTTTTCCAGTCCCCTTTCACCATTAGAAAGCTTGCTTATATAGCCTTGGAGAGGATCAACCTCTTGACGTATCTTTAGGGTGGGTTGAGGAATTCCCTCCTCAGATCAAGGATATTTTGATTGAACCAAGAATTCGAATGCAACTGCCTTCCAAACTTGAAAGATCCTTCCCTTATTCTCCTCAACGGGCCAACCACTGCCCATATTAGACAATGCTCCCTCAAAAGGGGCATGAGGGAGCTATAACGATCCCTAGAAAGCTTGAGGTGAGTGCTAGCACTCCAAGGATGGATAGCGCTCCTTCAGAGGGGAATATAAGAGTTATAACGCTCCCTAAGACCTTATAGGGGAGCGCCAACGCTCCTAAGGCTGATGTAGGGGAGCGCTCACCTTCAAAACCTTTGTTTAAGAGATCCTTTCAAGTGATAAGAGTTCCTTGACTTCAGTTAATCATTCTCCTTCCTCCAAATCAAGTGTTTGAGTTATTCTATATGTCTCCTTGGTGTCCTCATCATGGCAGTATGCTTTGTTTGACGTTTGCGACACTTGTGAATGACATGCGACACTTGCGATAGTTGAGAGGATCATGTGACACTTACGACACTTATCGAAGTGACCAATATTGAGGTGTAACAACTTGAAACAAGATGGGTAATTACCCCACTTATCACATGTACAATTATTAATTTTACATAAGAAGTTGAATATATAAACAAAGGCGTTAATAAACATTTTCAGGGTATTACAGCTACAACACTCTATTATTGAACCAACCTCATCGCCAATATGCTCAGGGTAATAAAAATTATGGAACCCATGACTGAATTACCGATTTACATCACATATACAATATTTATAGGGAAAAATTACTTAAACCGTGTTAAGAATAACAATTATTTATGACTAGAATTCATAGTAATTTGCACACTAGTATTCAACACAGGATTTCATATTTTATCAATCAAAAAAAATTAACCAAGCACACAATGAACACTTATCTAGACCAAATGAACCACCAACTACATGTAGACCTATGAATTTCCTCCCAATCTTAGACATTGTGCCCCACAAACTGAGAACAGGTCACCCTTGAGCTCAGCTTGAACTCCACTTGATCAAGGATAATGTTATCCCAAGAGGTCTCTCAACAACAACATTATCTCAATACAAGTGTCAAGTTCCACAAACTCTACTTTCCCCACATACTTGTCCCACCCAGTAAGTGATCCATCTATGGCTGCCCACTTCCCTTCTAGGATTCAACAACAAGACGAACATGAATAATCAGAGTTCTATGACGGTAGCTTGGTGCCTATGGGAATCAAACTCCCTACAATTCTCTCACCTGGAGAGAATTCACACAGGCCTAACAACCTGCTTCTTGAAATTAACAATTCTTTCACCTAGATATAATTCACATGAGCCTGACAACCTGCCTCTTCTTCTTCTCCTAACAATTCCTTTTCATCATGCTTCAACTGCATATTAAATCTTCCCCCTCACATTCCATAAACCCCCCTCCATATCATACCCAACATACTCCCCTTTATGTCATTTTCTCACTAAGATTTATCGATCCCATTATACTTTCATGACAATAGATTGACACTTGTCACTCCATGTAATTATTTTAGCCCACTTGGTAATTTGTTTCCTCCCTCTTTGGACTTAGGGTAACACAATATACATGTGTCCATAAATTAGACTCTTAAGAAAATATTATTAAAACATTCTCTTTTGTTTAAGCCTCCTTAGGTTTAGTCGTTTTTGGATAATATTCTTAGCCTCTTTTCCCACTCAAGTGGACTTCATCCCTCATACTCTTCTTATCGGGATGGTTTGCATGTGGTCATGTTTTCTTTCATTAATTTCTAAATGAAATATACAATACTAAACAGGGTCATTGGCCAAAAGAGGTTCCTGGCTCACCAACCTATACACATACTTGTAAGTACATTTCAACTAGGGTTCGAACCAGGGTTATTAAATTTCCCTCCCCCTTATTTATGCATTGTCCTCAGTGCAACATATACATATGTACAAAAACAATTTTGAAAAATTTACAAAAAGATGTGGATATTCTACTTGGATAACATCTTCATGTTCCTAGGTTGCTTCCTCATGTCCATACCAGCTCCATTGGACTTTTACCATATTTGTGACTCAATTTTTTAGTTGTTTTTCTTTCCAGTCCAAAATGCATATTGGTTGTACCTGGAATTCTCCCTCTAGCTCTACCTGAATCACATTCCAATCAATGACATGATTAGTATCAGGTACACATTTTTTTAGAAAGGATACATGAAAAACATTGTGAATTCTCATGGAGGATGGTAATGAAACCATATAAGATACAAGACCAATCCTTTCCAGAACTTTGAATTGCCCAATATAGTATCTTGTTGATAATTTTGAACACCTTCCCAATCTTAGGGAACTTCATCTTTCTTTTAATTTCAAAAATACATGGTCACCTACTAAAAATTCTCTAGGATTTCTATTCTTATCAACATAACTTTTCTTCCTGTCCAAGCTAGCTTTCAAGTCCTATTTTATCTTCATCACTTGATCCTCCATATCCTAGAGAAAATCTGGTCCAATTATTGTTCTATCAACCAGATTGTCCCAACTTATTGATGTATTGCATTTCCTTTTGTGGAGTGCTTCAAATGGACTCATCTTTATAGATGCTTCGCATCCATTGTTATAAGAAAATTTGACCAAGTGTAGGTAATCCTCCCACTTTGAGGGTTTATCCATGACATACATTCTCAGCATGTTTTCTATTATTCGGTTTCCTCTTTCATCTTGTCCATCTGACTCAAGATGGTAGGTTGTGCTAAAATTTAAATTTGTTCCCAATCATTTGAATAACCCTTTCAAAAAATTCTATGTGAACTTGGAATCCCTATTGGAAACAATATCCTTTGGCATCCCATGAAGTGTGGATACTCCCTTCAAGTAGATATCAAGAATGTTGTCTTCCTTGTGAGTTGCATTCACATGAATGAAATGAGCATCTTTGGTAAGCTTGTCCACAACTACCATAATTGAATCATGTTGTTTCACAGTCCTGGGAAGTTTAGTAATAAATTCCATGGTTACCACTTCACATTTCCACTTCGGAATGGAAAAAGGATATAGTAAACTAGTTGGGTGTCTATTCTCAACCTTGACTTTTTGACATTCAAGGCATTTGGAAATAAAATGTGCAACCTCATTTTCATACCTGGACTATAATCTAGCTTTTTGACAGCTGTAATTGTCTTTTGGTATCCTTTGTGTCTAGTATAAGGCACCTTGTGCATTTATGATAAGATCATATTTTTCAACTCTTGGTTATATAGAACATATATTCTATTCTTGAACATAAGGATTTTGTCTTCCTTTATCTATAAATTCTTAATTTTTTGTTGCAATTTTACTTGTGTCTTTTCTTTCATTGCCTCGTATGTTTGATCTGTTTTTGCATTTTCTAAAATTCAATTTTGTAAATAAGTTTTTCACATGTTGATGATTGTAGCATGTATCTCATGCGCTCTTCTACTAAGTGCATCAACCACCTTTTTCTCTTTACCCTTGATGTGCTTAATATCAAAGTCGTATTCACTGAGGAGCTCTAACCATCTACTTTTTTGAGCGTTCAAGGTTGGTTGTACAAATAAATATTTTATCCCACTGTGATATGTTCTCAATTCAAATTTCCTACCCGTAAGGTAGTGCCTCCACATTTTAGAGCATGAACAATGGTCACTAGCTCTAAATCATGAGTGACATACAATCTCTCATGTTCCTTCATCTTTCTTGATTCATAGCATACTACATGTCCATTCTGACTAAGGACCCCACCAAGCCCTTCTTTGCATACATCAGTGCATACAAGAAAATTTGCACTAGGATCAACAATTTTTAGAATTGGTGCATTTATCGGTAAATTCTTCAAATGCTGAAATCTTCTTTCACATTTAGGTGTCCATCCAAATTTCACATCTTTATTCTGTAGAGATTTAATTGCATGCACAATGTGAGAGAACCCTTCAATGAACCTTCTATAATAATCTTCTAGTTCGATGAAGGACCTCACCTCAGAGACATTTCTTGGTGATGGCCATTCTGTGATGATTTTTATCTTGTCAGGGTCTACAACTATGCCTTCTTATGATATAATATGGCCCAAGTAATGAATCTTCCTCTAGTAGAAAAAACATTTACTCAACTTAGCATATAATTGATGTTATATCAGTACTTGTAGCAGCATTCTCACGTGTTTTCATGTTCTTCTTTAGATTTGGAATAAACAAGGATGTCATCGAGGAATATAATGAAAAACTTGTCCATGTATTCTCTAAAGATACCATTCATTAAACACATGAAAAAAACTGGTGCATTTGACAATCCAAATGGTACCATTGTGAAATCGTAGTGGTTGTACCTTGTTCTAAAAGCAGCCTTACTAATGTCCTCTTCTTCGATCCTCTCCTGGTGATATCCAGATCTCATATCAATCTTTGAAAATACCTTTTCATATCTTAACTGATCAATGAGGTCATCTATCCTTGGAAAAGGATATCGTTTCTTCATAGTTACCTTGTTTAGTTTCCTGAAGTCAATGCAAAGCCTCAAGGTTCCATCCTTGTTTTTCACAAACAATACTGGTGCACCCCAAGGTGACACACTTGGGCGTATATATCCCTTCTTAAAAATTTCTTCTAACTACATTTGTAATCCCTTCAACTTGATTATGTTAATTCTGTAGCAAGCTTTGGATGTAGGGGATGTTCCAAGCATTAAATTAATTGAAAAATCAATATCCCTTTTGGCTGGAAATCCAGGAATTTCTTCAAACATATATTCAAATTATTTTAGAGTTGCATAGTCTTGAATGTTGGGTACCTTGTCCTTAGGAGCTTCCTGCATATGTGTGGAAAACAATTGACATCCTTTACTAAAATGTTTATTTAGTTTTAAGGTTGAGACTTCTTTGATAGTTACATCTCTTGTAATCCCATGTACATTCCTTAAGTTCCCTTCCTCATCTAAGAAAGTAAAGATTTTGGTGTAACTGTTCAAAATTGAATGGTGCTTATCTATCCAGTCCATGCTAATGAGACAGTCATAAGATCCCAAATGTATGATATTCATATCTACTTTCGTACTCAACCCATTCATTTCCATTGGACATGCTTTGACCATTTCATTAATATTCCTTTTGTCCCAGTAGCTAGTTGTACCAACCAAGGTTTTTCCAATTTTCTTCTTGGAACATGAAACCTGTATGCCATTTTAGGATCTAGATAACTATGACTAGCTCCTGAATTAATCGAAATAGAAATAAGTTGGTTCTGGATTTTACCTCTTACTTCAATCATGTGAGACTGAAATTCAGCCTAGTTGTTATCTAGAATTGCATAAATTTTGGGTATGCTCTTTCCCACATGTTCTACTGTTTCAACTTGTTTTACATTGTGCATAACCTTTGATTTTTCAGCTCTGAGAGGAAATTTTCAATACATATGGTCTCCATTACAACCCCAACACTTTATGGGTTGTTGTCTTGGTCTTTGTCCCATAGTTTCATCCATCCTATGCTCTTCAAGAAATGATTGTCTTTGCATATATTTTCTAAAAAATGGGGGCTTGTTTCCCTTCTTCCTCTGCTACATCTTGTTTCTCTCTATGTCCTCCCAAGACTTATAAAAAGTTGTTCTTCATTTATGTTGATCATAGAAACATTTATCTCATCTTATGGCTTCTTACAACATCTTGGGATCATCATACTGTAGCTTATCACTTATGAATGATGAAATTCCACTTGAATATCTTAGAATCTTCGCTTGTTCATATTTTATAAAGGGAACATATTTCAGTAGTTCCAAAAACCCTATCTCATACTCATCTATAGTCATGCTTCCAAGTTTGATTTCGAAGAACTCTTTCATTTTCCTATCAAATTAGTGTTTGGTTAAGTATTTCTTTCCAAAATATTTCTTAAATGTTTCCAAAATAACATTCTTCTAATCTATGTTTTTCACTTGTACAAAATGATCACACCACGTTGATGTTTTTCCTTTAATATGATAAATTGCTATTCTCCCTTCTACTTGAGGGGAATCGTTGTGCAACTGAAAGTATTTCCTCATTCCCAACATCTAGGTCTCAGCATCCTCATCCTTTTTATGGTCACCATCAAAAGTAGGAGGCTTGATCTTATTCATTTCTACCCTTAGCTTATCTGCCCCAGTTCTCCTCTTATGTTCTCTAACAGAGGACGAGATTGATCTACTGTGTAGCCTCCTAGATGAGTGATTAGGATCGTTTTGATGATGGCTATCATCACCCCTTGTCTTACTACTTTTTCCATGAAACTTAGGTTCATATCCCTTGTTATATTTTGACTATTTATCCATTTTACTCTCTATCATTTCTAGGCTTCGTAATAACTTGATGTTGAAATCATCTTGTATTTGGTTGTTCTAAGTCTTTTATTATCTTCTTTATGACTTTGAACATAGTTTTACAGATTCTTGATGGTTTCCATCAAATACATGCTTTCATCCTTACTTCTATCATGCCCATTGCATTTTTTTCTTTCATTGCTCGTATCAAACCACTGTCCTCTAATTTCTTCCTCATGGATAGAAATCATTTGTGCCTCTTCAATGTATTTCATGATGTTGGCCTATTTTTCAATCTATATATATTCAGAATTCTGCAAAGTATGGAATTAGTAGTATTTGTTAGACAAAAGTACTATATAGAAACTTTATAATTACTAACTCTTCTTATCATTAATACTTTTGTTCTAGAACTAATCGCTGGCCCATCTAGGCCTAGTATTGAACCCGTATCTTTGATACCACTTTGTAACATACACGTCCCCCTAAGTTCCTTCTAAGGGATAGGGTATCAATTTTTTTCTTCTTCTTCTAACAATCTTACTGTATTCATGGACTCACGAGTGGTGGTCTTGCAGACTCACACACTTGCAGACTCATGAATGGATATTTCTTCCCTTCATAAGTTCGTCTGAAAAGTCTCAACACTTAGCCACTTTTTCCATCTACGCGGATATACAAATATGTACCTCCTCTTCATAAGCCCATCTGTAATTCTCAACACTAAGTCATTTTTCCATCTATGTGGGCTCGTGCACTCATGAATGCATAATTCCTCCCTTCATAAGTATGCCTGAAAAGTATCAACACTTAGCCACTTTTCCATCTACACAGACTCACGACTCTCGGATGTACAACTTTGTACCTCCTCTTCATAAGTACGTCCGAAAGTCTCAACACTTAGATTAATTTGGAATCATGTTGAGTTCATGAGTTGGAAAATTCCTTCATCTCACCTTCCCATCTCCATGAACCCACCATGATCCTAAGTCCACTATCTACACATTACACACATGGACCTACCCAATGTTGTCTCTTGGGTTGACATGTGGCACTCGATCCACATCACCCATTGTTTCCCCAAGAACGATAATACCATGCCATGTGGCACCATGGTCACCCTCCATGTGGACTGACATGAGATACACATCATCATTGATTCCTGGAATGACCTTCTAGGTTAGGAAAATTTTCTTCCATGTATTGGGTGGGTGACGTTATCCCAATATATCTTATGGTGGAGAGGGTTTTCTTGGATACTTTTCATCGTAGTTCCATATCTAATGCTACTATAACGTCCTTAAATTAGTCCATATCTAGTCTTTAATGATCTAAGTTTTTTTATGAGGCTTACCTAAGACCTTTAGGACCATCTGGAGGTTTTAAAACCCGCCCCAATTGTTAATATTTTCTTAACAAGATATGAGGATGAGAAAATTTGCACCTAGTGCATTGTCTGTAGTTGTTCAAGGCCTTTCTAGCCCAAAATACAATATTTTTACTCTCTTATGATTTTCCATAACTCAACTTTTCTTGAAACAAGATGGGTAATTAACCCACTTATCATATGTACAATTAACCAAACCCATAATCGACACTTATCTGGAACAATTGTACCACCAACTCCATGCATACCTCTAAATTTCTTCCCAAACTTAGAAACTATTCCCCACAAACTGAGAATAGGTCACTCGTGAGTTGGGCTTCAACTCCAATTGGTCAAGGATAATATATTCGAGGAGGTCTCTTGGAAGCAACTTTATCTCAATATAGGTGGCAAGTTCCATAGACTCTACTTTCCCCACATGCTTATCCCACCCAGTAAGTGAGTCCCCTATGGATGTACACCTCCCTTCTAGGATTCAACAATAAGTTAGACATGAATAATTAGAGTTCCTTGATGATAGCTTGGCACCTATGGGAATCAAATTCCCTACAATTCTCTCACCTGGAGAGAATCCACATGGGACTAACAACCCAGTTCTTCAGCTTAACAATTCTCTCACCTGGAGAGAATGCACACGAGCTTGACAACCCGCCTCTTCTACTTCTCCCAACAATTCCATTTCATCACACATCAGTCCCATAGTAAATCTTCCCTCGCACATTCCATAAACCCCTTGCCATATCATACCCAACATACTCCCCTTTATGTCATTTTCTCACCGAGATTTATTGATCCCATTGTACTTGCATGATAATAGAATGACACTTGTCACTCCATGTAATTCTATTAACCCACTTGGTAATTCGTTTCCTCCCTCTTTGGACTTAGGGTAACACAATATACATGTGTCCATAAATTAGACTCTTAAGAAAATATTATTAAAATATTCTCTCTTTTAAGCCTCCTTAGGTTTATCCATTTTTGGATAATATTCTTAGCCTCCTTTCCCACTCAAGTGGAGTTTAGTGCCCTTAATCTTCTTGTCAGGATGGTTTGCATGGAGTTGCGTTTTCTTTCCTTAGTTTCTAAATGAAAATATACAATACTAAATAGACTCATTGGCCGAAAGAGGTTCATGGCTCAACAACCTATACGCATACTTGTAAGTACATTTCAACTGGGGTTTGGCCCATGGGTATTACATTCCTACGTTGGTGTCAGTATTATGGGTGGTTGATATTATACCACGTCCATGCAGATTTTATCTCCTTGATTCATTCATCCTAAAATAGTTTAATAATAAAATTATGAATAAGGAAACTTAATTATCTAAGTTTTCCCTCACTTCCCAGTATAAACCAAGTGACCAATTATCCTTTTGGTGCCTCCTCGACAATGGTGCCAAAAATGTCATTGTTTTTATATGGAGTTGATTCTACAGGTAAAGACACCTAAACATTTAATCTATCAACCATGGTTCTCTTAATTTTTGTGAGGAAAAAGCATTGATTGTGAAGGATGGTAGCTTGGATTGACTGTCAAAGGGATTCTAAGCATGAAAACTACAAATGAATCTAATCATGAACACAAACTTCTAAGAAATGGCTAAGGCTTTTGGACCTAGAGTTAGGATTTTCTTTTGAGCTTAGGTTGGATTCCATAGGGGTTAATGATGAAAACATTGTCCCATCTCTTGTTCTAGGGCTCAATTCCAACACTGATCTAAAAATGAAGAAGACTTGTATTCTTGAAAATATTTGCAAGTTTTAATTCATGTGTTCAAATGAAAATGGACCAATTTTGCAAACACAATTTTATAGAAATTACACATTCAATATGCATATAAACAACAACAAATAACAGTGAACAAAAAACACATAACACAACAAATGATAAAGGAGTTCACCCCTCTCTTGGGCTACATCTCTTGGTCTAGCTTCCAATGGATATTTTGTATTATTTTCTCAAAGTTCTCAAATATGTTCTTTAAAATGCTCAAAATTCCAAATAGATGGCTCCAATGGCTTCAGAACGTCCAAAAACCCCTAGCTGGGCCTTTTCGACACCTCGTTTGGCCAAAAATTGAAGAAGATAGGGTTCCTGGAAGTTTCCCTTCAAACTTGTTGTCTCTGGATCACCAAAATGCACCTCTTGCTCCTCAACCTAGCCCCCATGCGCATATATGTGTAAAACCCCAACATCGGGCACAACCGCACAAATGGTGTGAACTATATGACGATTACGCACTAGCCTCTAACCGCCAAATCCGTGGGCACATGGGCCACCACATGATCTCAAGCGCATATAAAAAGGGCCAAGTCCCGAAACAAATGATAGAGCGACAAGTGTCGGCATGGTTTTATAATCGTTGGTAATAAAACTCCCACACAATACATTGACCACTGGTCATATGTGTATGGACAATCGGTTATATGTGTTATGGTCCACTAGTTACATGTGTTATGGCTCTGTTTAAACTATACGTGTGGGTAGTCACATGATATATATACATATGGATGGGGGTTGGGGCTTAGCCCCAGCCCTATCTGCACCCATTCCAAAACAAATTGCAATTCAAATATATTGTTTCACATATATATAATAAGAAACACTTGTGGGCGCGCCGGTTGGGTGGCCCTTCCCAAAGCGTTACCCCTGCCCAGAGGTCGCAGGGTCAAATCCAGCCAACAACATATGTTTTAACCAATGTTTAGGTGACATGTGGCGGCCATTGATTGGTCCACGTGTCACCATCACATTCGCCACAAAAAAGCCACGTGTCATATGATGCCTCATCCACACGACTGCCAACCACACCTGCCACATGTCGTACGACCCTGCCATGTGTCATACGGCCTGCCACATCAACATCCATACGGACTATACAATCAACACATTTTTTTGCCTGTTTGTCATTTTGAACAGAACGTGATATCTCTCTCATCCGACGTCTGTTTGAACCCAAATGAGTTGCGTTGGGTTTGTGACGATGAGGCCTACGCTCTTGTTCGATTTGAAGTGATTCCAAGATTTTTTAATTTTGAACAAAATTTGATCCCCTGGATCACACCTCCCCATTGGAAAGCTTTTGGACCTCCAAAAGACTATTCTCAGTCTATTTGAAGATGAGGTTAAAGTTCCCTCACCTTTCCAACCTCAATCCACTTGGATTTGTGCCTTTAAGACCAACTCGAATATATTCCGCATTTCCTCGTTTTGAAGTTCTCATTCTCTTGTCAAGGATTGTGTCTTCATGTAGTTCTGTAAGATATTCTGGAGATAAATCATCTATAGAAGGAATCTGAACATGCTCTCCTTGATCATCAATCAAAGGAGGCTCATACAATTTCAAATTCTCAACATTAACAACTGCATACATTTTCATATAAGGAGGCAAATCTAAACGGAAGGCATTGTTACCAATCTTGTCAAGAATCTTGAAAGGACCATATCGAATTGGTTTTAGTTTTTTACCTTCTCCTTTAAGGCTCTCCTTACTAATGTAAAGCCAAACTTCATCTCCAACTTGGAAACTGTGATCAACACGATGTTTGTCATGTTTTGTCTTGTACTTGGATTGACTCTTTTCCAACTGCTCTTGCACCATTTGATGTATCGACTGAATTTGTTCAATGAACTTTTCTGCCCTATCAATGTAATATTGACCATCAATAACAATATCCTTCCCAAAGATAAAATCTAAAGGAGATTTGGGCAAATAGCCAAAACATGCTTCAAATGGTGACGTTTGAGTTGAAGAGTGCTTAGCTTGATTGTAAGCATGCTAAATGTAGTGTAAATGCTCATCCCAAAGTTTAGGATGCTTGTTGCAATAACCACGAAGAAGATGCACCATTGTTCTGTTTACCACTTCTGTCTGACCATCGGTTTGCAGATGAAAAGTTGTGCTCTTTTTCAGTTTGGTGTCCATGAGTGCCCATAAACTCGACCAAAAACTTCCAATAAATTGAAAATCTCGATCAGAAATAATGGATTTAGGAAATCCAAAATGTACCCAAACATTTTGAAAGAACATTTGTGCCATTTGCTCAGTTGTAACCTGCTTTTTACAAGGCATCAAAATACACATTTTGATAAATCGATCAACCACAACATAAACATAATGATGATTTCACCTAGACATAGGTAGACCTCCTACAAAGTCCATAGAAATACTTTCCCAAGGACGAGAAGGAACCGGAAGTGGAGTATACAAACCCAACTTTTGATTGCTAGGTTTTCTTGTGGCAC
>JZKD02S0876638.1:781638-793593 GCA_000966675.3 Picea glauca
TTCAATTTCAATAATACGTACGATTGTTGTCGGTATTCTAATTTTTTAGAAAATAAGATCTTGAGACCCATTGCTCTTGGTTCTTGAGTTTCACAAGGCGTTTCAAGTTTCCAACCGTCATTCTTAAGCACAAGCACAGCTGCCCTTCTTTCGATCGCATCCCCCCAAAAATGGCAGAAAGCAAATACAAGTTGGCACTGACAATAACTTAGTCCAAGCAGTGCTAAAATTTGACGTAACTTAGTCCAAGCAGTGGTAATATTTGACCATAACTTAGTCCAAGCCGTGGTAATATTTGAATTGGAATTTTTTTTTAAAATGGCAGAAAGCAGATGCAAGTTGGCACTGACAAAAACTTAGTTCCAGGCAGTGGAAAAATTTCACCATATCTTAGTCCAAGCAGTGGTAAAATTTGATGGTTACATTTAATTAAATTTGAAGGGTATATATTCATTCCACTATTTCATAATTTAAAGTAATTTTATTTTAATTCACAATAATTAAAAAAACACATTTACACTTAAAAAAATATTTTAATTAAAATATTGTTCTTTTAATTATTTAAAATGTTAAATTTTAATAAAAAGTAATAATAAGCATATTTTGGAATTTCAAATATAATTTTTTGATTGATATATATATATATAATAATAATAATAATAATAATTCATACCCATTGAGCCATGTTTTTTTTTTTGAGGAATTTCAAAGTGTTAAAAATGATAATATAATTTTTTGACACAATAACATCAAATATTTTTGTGAAGTTGTGAACATCAATATAAGAGAAAATGTAATCAATCTATCCATATGATGCATGTGTTGATTGTGGAGCCTGAGATTTAGAGGTCTTTGTTTCCAGCCATGTTTATACCCCATGAAGACTTTACACCTCAGAATAATGTACACTCCTCAACGCGGGGGAGTGCAGAGGGGGGTTACCCCCTCTGTAGGTTCCGGAGGCAAGCGAGCCCCCAAAGGAAAAATTTTCTTGTAAATATATATTGTAATTTTATTGTAAATTTGGACCATTCATTATAAGGTCGCAGATCAAATTATGTCAGGTTTTTTTCCCTAGAAGGAAACCCTCTTTTATGAGGGAAATGTATTGCAGCTATATATCATTGCGAATATTGTATCCTGAGAGAGGAGATTGTGAGAAAAAGAAGAGGAAGTTACAACGCGTGTGTTGTAGGTTGTATCCCTTCATTTGCTGGATAATAATAAATGAAGGACCTAACAATTTCTCTCGTGGACGTAACCCACACTGGATGAGCCACATATATTTGTGTCTCTATTGTATTGTGTATCTTATGTATTTTATTTTTGCATTTGTTTTATTGTATTGCTCCACGATCCTATTTTTCTAACAACTGGTATGAGAGCGAAATATAACTCACAGGAAAAGAGGGTTCATGGTTCGAGTGAGAGCAATGGCAGAAGATGGAAAGTTTAGGGTCGAGAAATTTAACGGTCAAAACTGCCAGTTATGGAAGATGTAGATGACATATTATTTATATGAGAAGGATCTATTCCTACCATTGGGTGGAATAGCAAAGAAGCCGACGACCATGAAGGATGAAGAATGGGAGGTTATTGACAAAAAGACACTAGGAACAATACAGTTGAACCTGGAAACGTCGGTGGCTTTCAATACTTTGAAAGAAAACACCAGGAAGGAGTTGATGGACGCATTGGCTAAACTGTATGAAAAACCCTCGGCGTCCAATAAGTTATTTCTAATGAATAGATTACTTAATATGAAGATGTCAGAAGGTGGGTCTGTTGCAGATCATTTAAATGAATTTAATACAGTTACTAATCAACTAAGGTCTGTAAAAGTGGACTTTGATGATGAGGTCACGTCTCTTGTAATATTATGCTCATTGCCAGAAATATGGAATGACTTGATCATGGTTGTAAGTAACTCTGTATCTTGCTCAAATACTTTAAAATTTGATGATGTTGTTGGTGTTATCTTTAATGAGGAAATGCGACGAAAAAGCACAGGTGAGACATTAGGTAATGTGTTAAACATGGAGAACGGGGGAAGACAAAAGGATAGAGGAAAGGGCTCAAGGAACTGCGAGAATTCTAGGAAGGGAAGATCCAAATCCAGATTTGGAAAGATAGAATGTTAGAATTGTGGGAAGAAATGACATCTGAAGAAACACTGCAGGGCTCCAAAGAAACAAAGAGATGTACAACAGGAGAAAAATAAAAAAACAAATGTAACAGGTGATGTGTTACAAGATGCTTTGATTATTTTGTAGATAATATTTATGAGTCTTGTGTAGTAGATTCAGGGGCTTCATTTCATGCCACACCCGATAAGAAACATTTTATAGATTATGTTCAAGGTGATTTTGGACATGTTCATTTGGGTGATGATGCACCATGCAAAAGTGTTGGAATGGGAAAGGTAAAAATAAAGCAAAGCAATGGAAACCAATGGTTGTTGAAAGAGGTAAGACATGTTCCATATCTAAGGGAAAATCTAATTTCAACAGGGCAGTTGGCAAGTGAAGGTTGTATATCCATATTTACAGATAAGGTGTGCAAAGTCATCAAAGGATCATTGGTGATAGAAAAATGAGAGAAGGTAGGTACATTGTATTCATATACTAGTAATGTTGGCTCTTTTATCTCTTTAGCTTCTACAGTAGTGGATACAACACAGTGGCAACATAGGCTTGGACACATGAGTCAGAAGGGAATGAAGATACTTCAAAAAAGAAACTTGTTTCCAGATCTTAAACAAATTGATTTGGATTTCTGTGAGCATTGTGTTTATGGAAAACAAAAGAGAGTTAGATTTCTTAGAGTCGAAAAAAAAAGAGAGTGAAAGGTTAGAGCTTGTGCATACAGATGTATGGGGACTAGCTCTTGTATCTTCTCTTAGTGGCTCTAGTTATTATATTAGTTTTATTGATGATGCAACTACAAAAACTTGGGTTTATTGCATTCGACAAAAATATGATGTTTTTGATACTTTCAAGAAATGGAAAGCTTTGGTTGAGAATGAGATAAGAAAAATGTTAAAGTGTCTCAGATCAAACAATGGAGGTGAATATTGCAGCAAGGAGTTTGATGATTATTGTTCATACCATAAGATTCGTAGAGAGAAGACAGTTCAAGGAACACCTAATGCAAGAGCATTGCCAATAACAAGTGAGCGTGGAGGCAGAAGAAAGCTACAAAGCACAACACGCATTTTTCTCACGTTTTGAGATATTTTGAAAACATTAAATGTAGTGGTTAAAGGGAAGTGTACTTTCATATTGTAAACAGATCTTGAACGATTGCTCTCATCTGTAAAACATTAAGGCATTTATGCGTAGTAAATGAAAGTAGGTATATTTGAATGAAGATTAGACAGTTTAGGAGCATAGGAGGGAAAACCGACTATATACACCCTCACCTTTGTATCATTGTAAAAATTAGAGAGCATAGATCATAGAGAAGAGGAGAATGGTAGAAGAGAGTTGAAAAGAAGAACCCATGTACAAAAGTTCTGAATTAATATATGGAGCTTTGATTAAGATTCATGGTGTTATGATGTTTTCTGTGTATACATGTTGAGTGGTATGCTTATGGTTGTTTATTCTCTCTATTATGCATTTACTTTAAGATTGTGTGAATGTATGATTTCATGTTGAATGTTTGAAGTCTGAGAGAGAGAGAGAGAGAGAATGAATTTCAATTGTTTCTCAACCTGAGTGAGAAGTTTCTGCAAGGAGTGCAGTGAAATCGTTTGCAAGGAGTGCGTTGACGAAGGTCCAAAGTTTATCTCTAAAATCTCATGAGAGATACCGTTGTTCTCATTTTCGCAGAAGTGCAGGGGGAGCACAGAAGCCGTGCGAGGTGTGTGCAGGTTGGTTGAAAGTTCAGAACTTATCCACCAAGAGAAGAGTTGAAGGACTAATGTTGCAAGAGAGTGCACAGAAGAGAGTTAATCAAATACTTAGAAGTATTTGAGGTATTGCTGCAAGGAGTGCACGCAGGAGTCTTCTTAAAGGCTTAAGATTTCAAGAAAATATCAGGAGGGTTAGTACCTCAAGATAAACAAGGGGGAGATGAAGCAAAGTCGTTTTGCAGAAGTTAAATCTGAGAGGAAGAACCTTGGTTTATTTCGCAGGAGTTATCAAGGAGCAACGAGTGGTTGAAATTCTCTGTGGGGAATTTCCGAAATCACGAGGACTGTAGGATCTAGGGAAGTAGTAGGGTGGTTAAAGGTAGGCAAGCTTACAACTCTAGGATTTAGAATCAATGTGGACCATTGATTGTGCTTTGCATAAGCCATCAGATCGTTTCGGCATTTCGGAGATCCTAGTAACGAGGAGTCGAGTGCAGTGGAACAAAAGTCCCGAAGTCGCGATTTGCGATAGGAAGTGACGTGGAGTTTCGGTATTTCAGCACTTTGGGTTTCAGGAACCTGAGAAGACAGAGGTTTGGGACCGAGAGTCTTGAACTCGCGATATCCGAAAGTCCTAAATTGCGCTAGTCGTTGGATCAGAGGGGGGGCTTATAGCTGTTGATCCCGTTGGAAGTACTATTTCAAAGATTGGGGTTTTGAAGGTCAAAGAAATAAGAGCTTTGTATCCGGATTTTCAAAACCGCGAAGTCTGAAATCCCGATAAAGTGAGGCGAACCGTGTGGAAGTCAAGTTTTGGTTGACCTATCGGATTTCGACATTTCGACATTCATGGAGACAAGAGGGAGGAGTCCTTTGTTCCAGGATTCCTGAAATCATGAAACGCGATAAGGAATGTAAGAGGGGGACATGGAAACATTTCATGGATTCGTCATTTTGTATTTCGACAATTGGAAGGCCAACAAACTCGATGACGGGTATCACAAAGTTGTGAACCACGAAGTCCCGAATCTGAATAGGGTGCGACACTATTACAGCTAAAGGGATTTGAGTTGGCACTTGGTGTTTGTAAAAACAGGCTCATCTCATAAGGACCTGTGGATCAATTGGTTGAAGGTTCCGATAAGGATCCAAAAGAGCCACTTCGGCTCAGAGAGGGAGATTTGAATGATCCTATGAGAAGATCTTGACCTCTGGGTTGGGGGTCTGCGTCAGTTGTGGTATTAGAGTACAGAAAGAGTATTTTCTTTCTGTAGTAGAGAAAGGAAGAATATTTCTCAACCATGCCACCGAGAAGAAGAGATAGACCAATTCCTGATCCAGTAGTGGAAAGGGAAATGCGCGAATTGCATGCTAGGTGTGATGCCATGGAGACAACACAGAGGTGGACAGTCGACACTAGGGATATCAGTGAGGATGATAGTGAAAATGAAGTTGGACATGGAAAAGAAGTCGCATTCGAAGATGCTGTAGACGAATGCCTATTTAGGGCTGTCGCAAGGATAGGTGCCAGAGAAAAGATGGAAATTCTTATGTATGAAGTGAACTTAGATGTTGAAGAGCTTCTAGATTGGATTAGAGCTCTAGATAAATACTTCGACTATGAGGATGTCGAGGAAGATTGAAAAGTCAAATATGTTGTCACAAGACTTAAAGGGCATGCAACATTATGGTGGGATGAACTGCAGGCTGACAGACACTGCAAAGGCAAGCAGAAAATCAAGAGTTGGGATAGAATGGTTGCAAAGATGAAGGAAAAATTCATACCTAAGGATTATCAAATTACTCTATTTCGGAGGATGCATAAATTGAGACAGAAGTTGATGTTAGTGAAGGAATACACTGAAGAGTTCTACAAACTAAACATTAGAGGAGGTCATCGGGAAAGCGATGATGAAAAGGTTGCCAGGTACATGAATGGTCTGCGATATGACATTCAAGATGAGATGAGAAAGATGATCATTTAGACAGTAAAAGATGCTTATCAGATGGCTCTGAAAGCTAAAGAAAAACTAAGCCGAAAGCAAGGTCAAAGAGGCTGAGGAAAAGGTCAAGCCAGAGGCAAAACAATTGCCCAAGATAGAGCTCAGAAACCTCAAGAAGAGTGGAAGAAACCTCAAACTCAAACTGAGAGAGGTGGAATCTCACAGAGAGGACAATATGCTGATAGAAATACTTTTCCTCAAACTAGAGGAAGAGGAAGAGACAGAGGTGGAGAAATAAAATGCTTTACCTATGGAAAAAATGGACACAAATCCTATGAATGTCCAGATAAAAAGAAATATGGTGGTGAGACTCACATTGCTGAAGCACAAGGATGGAATTTTGAGGAAGAAGATGTTGAGGGCGGAAGATCCTTGATGATGATGAAAGTTCTCTTGAAGCTAGAGAAAGAGGCAGAGAACCCATCCCAAAGGAACAAAATTTTTCAGACTGCTTGCAAGACCAAAGATAGAGTATGCAAGGTCATCGTGGACAGTGGTAGCACAGACAATCTCATTTCTATAGAGATGGTAGAAAAGTTGGAGTTGGAGACTATTGAACATCCAAGCCCATTCAGAGTCTCATGGCTACAAAAAGGACATCAGGTAAATGTCACTAAACAATGTTTTGTTGAATTTAAAATAGGTGGATATAAGGATGAAATACTATGTGATGTCATTCCCATGGATGTTTGTCATCTATTGCTGGGTAGACCGTGGCAATATGACAGGAATGTAGTTCAAGATGGGAGAAAGAACACATACACCCTGGAGAAGAATGGGATAACTCACATGTTGTTGCCAATTAAGGATAAAGAAGTGAAGCCAGAGGTAAGAAACATTGTACTTCTCATGAGTGGGAAGGAACTTCTTAAGGAGGTTAAGAAGAAGGAAGATACACAATTCATTGTGGTCATGAAGCCTAGAATTGTTTTAACCAGTACAAGAGTGGATGATTTACTAGAGGAAATCCAAAAGCTATTGGAAGAGTTTGCTGATATAGTAGTGGATGAACTACCTCGTTCATTGCCACCGATTAGAAGTATAAGTCATCATATTGATCTTATACCTGGAGCTAGTTTACCAAACAAAGAAGTGTATAGATTGACGCCGCAGGAGAACAAAGAGGTCAAGAGACAAGTCCAAGACTTAATGGACAAAGGGTTGATTAGAGAAAGCTTAAGTCCATGCGTTGTTCCAACAGTGCTCAACCCAAAGAAAGATGGAGGCAAGAGGATGTGTACAGACTCAAGAAAAATTAACAATATTACCATCACATACAGATTTCCATTGCCAAGGATGGATGATTTGATGGATTGTTTGAGTGGAGCAAGATTTTTTTCAAAGATTGGTTTGAAAAGCAGATACCATCAAATCTGAATGAGAGAAGGTGATGAATGGAAGACACCATTCAAGATGAATGAAGGGTTGTATGAATGGCTTGTTATGTCATTTGGCTTAAAAAACGCGCCCAATACTTTTATGAGATTGAAGAACGACATCCTGAAGGATTTCATAGGGAAATTCGTCATCGTATATCTGGACAATATATTGATTTTCAGTAAGACTGAAGCAGAACACTTGAAGCATTTAGCTACAGTGATGGGGAGATTGCAGCAAGAGAAGTTGTTGATAAATGTGAAGAAATCATCATTTATGAGGACATAACTCATTTATTTGGGTTCTGTTATCTCTACAAATGAGTTAAAGATGGATCCGGAAAAGGTGGATGCGATTAAGAATTGGCCATCACCAAAAAATATATTTGAGGTTCGAAGCTTCCATGGATTAGCTAGTTCTATAGGAAATTTATCCGAAATTTCAGTGGGATTAGCGCACTGATGATGGATAAGGTGAAGAAAAGACACAAATCTTTTCATTGGACAGAGGAAGCAGAGAAGAGTTTCAACCTCCTGAAGAGGAGGATTACTGAAAATCCAATTCTGGTGTTGCCAGATTTCGTTAAGACATTTTAGGTCAAGTGTGACGCAAGTGGATTTGCAATTGGAGTGATCTTGAGCCAAGACGGCAAACCAATCACATACTTCAGTGAGAAACTGAATGAAGCAAAGGTTAAATAGTCCACATATGACAAAGAATTGTATGCAGTCATACAAGCGCTGAAGAAATGGAGGCATTATTTGGTTCCTAAAGAGTTTGTTTTGTACAGTGACAATCATGCTTTACAATTCGTGACTCAACAGGAGAAGTTGAACCAGAAGCATGCTAAATGGGTTAAATACATGCATAATTTTACTTTTGTAATTAAACATATTTCTGGAACTGTTAACAAAGTTGTTGATGCTTTGAGCAGGAAATGTTTGCTTATGCAGGAATTCAGAGTCAAAACATTGGGTTTTGATAACCTCAAGGACCTGTACAGAGACGATCTAGATTTTAAGGAAGCGTATGAGGCATATGAGAATCCAATTCTCAGAGAAAGAAGCCAATGGATTGAGTATATGATCCAGGATGGATTGTTATTCAAGGGAAATCAGTTATGTATTCCAAAATGCTCCATGAGGGAGAATCTGTTGAAGGAAAAACACAGTGGAGGATTGGTCAGACATTTCAGTCATGACAAAACATTCTCGAAATTAAGTGGCTCATATTTTTGGCCAGGGATGAGGACAGATGCCAAAATATTTGTGGACAGATGTAGAATTTGTCAACACACAAAAGAGAAGAGGCAGAACAAAGGGTTATACCAGCCATTACCCATACCTGAGAGGTCGTGGGATGCATTGAGCATGGATTTTGTATTGGGATTGCCAAGAACGCAAAGAGGATTTGATTCAATCTTTGTGGTGGTAGAGAGATTTTCAAAGATGGCACATTTCATACCATGCCAGAAAACCACCGACGCAACACATATTGCGAACCTTTTTTTCAAGGAAGTTGTCAGACTTCAATAATTGCCAAGGAGTATTGTTTCTGATCAAGATACCAAGTTCGTGGGACATTTTTGGAGGACTTTATGGAAGAAGATGGAGACAGGTTTTTCATTTAGCTCAGCATATCATCCTCAAATGGATGGACAGACAGAAGTTGTGAACAAGAGCTTGGGAGATTTATTGAGGAGCCTAGTGACTGAACACCACAGTCAGTGGGATCATATTCTTCCACATGAGGAATTTGCTTACAATGATTCAATCAACAGGAGCACAGGGAATATTCCATTCCAAATTGTATATGGAATGCAACCAAGAGGAGTTTATGAATTGAAGGATTCAGATCAAAATGAAACTAGAAGTGCTAGTGCAGAGGCTTTTGCAGAAGCAATGAAGGAACTTCACAGCCAAGTGAGGGAACGCTTACAAAATTCGAGTCAAGAATATAAGCGCAGAGTAGATCAACATAAGCGAGAACTTCAATTTGAAGTTGGTTATCTGATTCTTGCACATTTGAGGAAAGAAAGGTTCCCAAGGGGAACATACAACAAGCTGAAAATGAAAAAGATTGGACCATGTAGAGTCATGAAGAAGTTTGGGGAAAATGCATATGAGATTGAATTACCCAATGGGATCGAAATTTCACCGATATTCAACATCTCAGATTTGTACCATTACAAAGATGAAGAAGCAAGAGTCGAGAATGAATAAATAGAGGTTCAGTGGACTAAACAAATGCATGTAGATGAAAATCCACAAATGGAAAGTATACTTGACAAGAGAGTCAATAAGAGGACCACGAGAAAAGTGTATTTTGAATACTTGGTCAAATAGAAGGGACATCCAGTTGAAGATGCCAGCTGGGAAGATGAAACAGAAATTCAGAAGCATGGAAAAACTGTGCAAGATCTCATGAACAGGAGTTCATGAAAATTTTCAAGCAAGGGAGTATGATGCAGGAGCATCGCCAGCAGCAAATGAGCATGGAGGCGGAAGACAACTGGAAAGCACAACACACATTTTTCTCATGTTTTTAGATATTTTGAAAACATTAAATGTAGTGGTTAAAGGGAAGCATACTTGCATATTGTAAACAGATCTTGAACAATTGCTCTCATCTGTAAAACATTAAGGCATTTATGCATAGTAAATGAAAGTAGGTAGATTTGAATGAAGATTAGACATTTTAGGAGCATAGGAGGGAAAACTGACTATAGACACCCTCACCTTTGTATCATTGTAACAATTAGAGAGCATAGAACATAGAGAAGAGGAGAATGGTAGCAGAGAGTTGAAAAGAAGAACCCATGTACAAAATTTCTGAATTAATATATGGAGCTTTGATTTAGATTCATGGTGTTATGATGTTTTCTATGTATACATGCTAAATGGTATGATTATGGTTGTTTATTCTCTCTGTTATGCATTTACTTTAAGATTGTGTGAATGTATGATTTCAGGTTGAATGTTTGAAGTCTGAGAGAGAGAGAGAGAATGATTTTCAATTTTTTCTCAACCTGAGTGAGAAGTTCCTGCAAGGAGTGCAGTGAAATCATCTGCAAGGAGTGCATTGACAGAGGACCAGATTTTATCTCTGAAAGCTCAGGAGAGATACCGTTGTTCTCATTTTCGCAGAAGCACATGGGGAGCACAGAAGTCGTGCGAGGTGTGTGCAGGCTAGTTGAAAGTTCAGAACTTATCCACCAAGAGAAGAGTTGAAGCACTGTTGTTGCAGGAGAGTGCACAGAAGCGAGAGAATCAAATGCTTAGAAGTATTTGAGGTATTGCCGCAAGGAGTGCACGCATGAGACTTCTTGAAGGCTCAATATTTCAAGGCAAGCTTAGGAGGGTTAGTGCCTCAAGATAAATAAGGGGGAGATGAAGCAAAGTATTTTTGCAGAAGTTAAATCTCAGAGGAAGAACCTTGGTTTATTTCGCAGGAGTTATCAAGGAGCAATGAGCGGTTGAAATTCTCTGTGGGGAATTCCCGAAATCACGAGGACCGTAGGATCCATGGAAATTGTAGGGTGGTTAGAGGCAGGTGAGCTTACCATTCTAGGATCTAGAATCAACGTGGACCGTTGATTGTACTTTTCACAAGCCGTCAGATCATTTCGGCATTTCAGAGATCCTAGCAACAAGGAGTCGAGTACAGTGGAACGAACATCCCAAAGTCGTGAGTTGTGATAGGAAGTGACGTGGAGTTTTGGGATTTCAGCACTTCATGTGTCGGGAACCTGAGAAGACAGAGGTTTGGGACCAAGAGTCTTGAACTCCCGATATCCGGAAGTCCGAAATCGCGCTAGCTGTTGGATCGAAGGGGGGGCTTATAGCTGTTGATCCCATTGGAAGTACTATTTTGGAGTTCAGGGTTTTGAAGGTCAAAGAACTGGGAGCTTTGTATATGGATTCACGAAACCACAAATTCCTAAATCCCTATAAAGTGACACGATCCACGTGGAAGTCAACTTTTGGTTGACCTATCAGATTTTTGCATTTTGACATTCGCGAAGACAAGAGGCAGGAATCCTTTGTTCCAGGATTCCTGAAATCATGAAACGTGATAAGGCATGTAAGAGGGGGACATGGAAACATTTTGGGGATTCATCATTGTAGGTTTTGGCAATTGGAATGCCGACAAACTCGGTGATAGGTATCGCAAAGTTGCGAACCCCGAAGTCCCAAATTTGAATAGGGTGTGACACTATTACAGCCAAAGGGATTTGAGTTGGTGCTTGGTGTTTGTAAACATAGTCTCAGCTCATAAGGACCCGTGGATCAAATGGTTGAAGGTTTCGATAAGGATCCAAAAGAGAGGGAGATTTGAACGATGTTGTTAGCGGATCTCGACCTGCGGGTAGGGAGTCTGTGTCAACACCACAAGAAAATGGTGTCATAAATGATGAATAGGGAAATCATGGAGAGTGAAAGGAATATGAGATTGCATGTTGGTTTTCCCTTACAGTTCTTGGGCAGATGTTGTAGATATTGTTGTTTATTTAACAAATAGAGGACCTTCAAGCTCTTTGGATGGTAGAATTCCAGAATAGGGATGGATAGGTAAAAAGGTAAACTATAATGTCCCCACTTTGAGACATCATCACAGGGCAGAGACTTATGATGACCAAAGTAGCCAGATGGATGTTATAGCAAGTACAGGGGTATTTGAGAGGCATTGTGGGGTCCAGTTGGCATTTATCATCATATT